>OX235272.1:110406809-110573506 GCA_944472155.2 Trichobilharzia szidati | reverse complement strand
AGTACACACTGGTTTACAAACACACACATTTATCCCATTCTTCCACCCACGTAAGCTACAGAATCTTGTAACTATTATTAATACTATTATTATTATAATTATTAGCGTATTTTCTTCCAATATTCACCACAGTATCGTTGTGTGATAGTAGGAGACGAACTTCGTTTCTCTCTTGTGTAAGTAAGGCAGCCTCTTTTTTTGATTGTTAATACCGTTGTGTCTCTCTGTGTAATTCACTTTCACACTAATTATACCTGTAAGGGATATATATATATATATTGGATTGAGGTATAAACACTTTCGATTGCTAGTTGGTGCAAAGTTTTTTCCCCAAATTCTTCCTGTTGCATCACACGTATATATATTTATATAAAGAGATTTTAATTTTCTTTGAGCCAAAGTCTATAAAATTCTAATTCTGATCTAATCTCATATTATAAAGATATAATATATATATTTATACATATATATAAATATATATCTACGCATATTATTACGACATATATCTAAATATTGATATATATATACATATACATATTTATTACCAATTAGAGTGTCACAATGAATCACGATTCCGAATCTCATGTGAAAATTTCGCGAACTATTTATCGTGGGGTATCCCCAAGCACAGCTAGACTTGAGGTAAATTTAAACTTTCATTATTATTATTATATATTATTATTATCCTCATATTTGAGTTATTCACCTTATTAGATTTCATTTGATTTTATTGTAAGCATTAAATGAGTTGTGTTCATAATACTATTGTTAATATTATTGCTTGTAGAAATATTTATGTATATACCTCCTTCTTTTTTTCTCCTATTTTAGAGTCGAGTCCGTGAATTAGAAGATCTTTTAGATTTGGAACGGGATGCTCGTGTCCGAGTAAGTCCCTTGTCCTTCTCCAGTATTATTATTATTATTATCACTATTATTAATATTATTATTACTATACTTACTAGTTATGCGATAGAATTGATATTTTTAGTACTGTTTGATTCTCTGACCTAGATATGATTATTTGTTTAATTACAAACGATATTAGCGTTTTTTTAAATAATATCGATTTGTAAAGTATGATCAGTGCTATTACAGTTCATTAAAGATGCTTAAATTATAATAATAATAATAATAATAAAGATATAATAGCGAATAGAATATCAACTAAAATTATCCCAAAAAGTTTATTGATACGAAATCTGAATCTGAAACCAAAACAGCCCAAGTTACCAATAGTTCCAAAAAAGGCCTTGTTCTTACAGATGCAGTTCCTAGGAGACAACACCAGTGAGATACTAACACAGCGCCTCAGAAATGAGGCGGTAAAAAGAGCACTCCCTGCTGCTCAGTTACGCTGTATCTTTAAAATCACTCCTCTTCTGCGTTCGGGAATAAAAGACAAACTGCCTAATTTCGCCTCTTCCATGTGTATATACTAATTTAACTGCTCCTGTGGAGCCAGTTAGTTGCATAGGCCGTACAATTAGGCGTGTTTCGCGTCGAATTTCCGAACATCACCCTGCGTGGTTAAGTAAAGGACAAACAAAATCTATTCACATAGCGCTATTCTATCTCATCTTGTGGAGACAGAACACAAGATTGACGTTAATCATGCTTTCAGGGTCATTTACCGCATACCTACGAATCTCAATTTCGCTTTAAGAGTTCGACTTCTAAATATTGCTGAGGCTGTGGGGATCCATATTAATAAGCCTAATTTATGCATCCAAAAGAAGTTAGTTCAGTCATTATCATTACCTTGGTCATCCGGGTTTGAATAATCCAGAATTTTTGTGAAATTTCCCTAATTTCAGTTGATATTCTATTCGCTATTATATCTTTATTATTATTATTATAATTTAAGCATCTTTAATGAACTGTAATTGCATTGATCATACTTTACAAATCGATATTATTTAAAAAACACTAATATTGTTATTAACTACTAATTTAAAATATTCTGTGTATATAAACATATATATAATTGTAGAGCCTGGAAGAGGAATTTATCGAAAAGAATATTCTTTGCTCGATTATTTTGTGTTTTATAGATGTCTTAAAGAATATTTCTGCTATAATTACAAACGTTTCATTATCTTTCTGGACAGCATAGTTTCAGTGAAAGAAGACCCGAAATAATGAAACTATATGTATACGTCATATTGAAGTTAACACAGAAAAAGTTATGTTGTCCAGACTAGGTACTTAGAAGCGTTATGCGATTAAATCATCTAGTTCACAGAAGATATTCATCTAAGCTGTAGAGAACCTTATCCATTATTTCGGAGTTTATATGCTGTTGTTTTTTTTTTAAACTGAAATTATAAAAATTTACCACTTCCTTAAGATTGTACATTGTTCAGACGCTGATGAGTGTTGATGATGACCTCGAAACTTAGTATATATAAATCAATAGGCTTTCTGCTTACTGACATTCAATATTCTTGTACACTGCTTCAAATTAAGTTGATTTATCAAAAATTAAAAGTTGAAAAATTGATAAGTTAATTTTTATTTCAATTGTAGATATTTTTGACTCATTCTAAATTAACTAGTTAATTAAATTTAAACAAAATTTTATGGAGTCATAGATGTAGCGTTCACTGTTTAAATTAACCGCCGGGTAAATTTTAACGTTCAATATTCAATGTTCAATAGTCGCTTATTTTAAAATCGATATAATTTCACGGATAAATAATTAAGGTATTCATTCACTGAAGTTTCAACTGGACCACACACACAGAGCTCTTTATTTGCTCTTCAAAATTATTTGAAATTCATTCGCCTTTACAAGTTTACGACATGTTGTATAGATAGGATTCAGTGAAGACGTGAAGCTTATAGCTTCATTTTAGCTTTTAAGACTCTGTTCGTAGGAATGAATACTGTCAACAAATCTGTGATGTCGCTAGTAGATGAGACTTTATGTCAATCACAGCGTTCAATTAATTACCAGAGAGGTTGATGAATCCATCCAGTCGAAAGACGAAACATTCATTGCGAAATGTAACAGTTTGGATATAGAAAAAATCCCCATTTTAGAAAAACAGAAAGATTGAGCAGCGAAGAAATATTTACTTTTCAATTAGATCCTCATCTCACTCTGGCTCTACTCTAATATATAATGTATAGCATTTTTATTACAATACACAACAGTTTACCAATCAAGTGGCACTGATATGTTTGTTAACAATAATTAATCAGTGTCAAAATGTCAATGGGTTGATAATTAACGAAGAAAATCAATACACACAATTAAAAGGTAGAAATGGTTAGAATAAATTAATTTTACAAGGATAACACGTAATTAAAGATGAAGTGGTCAGAAAAATAAAATAATTTGGACAATTATAATTTTTATAATTTTAAATGTTTAGGGGGAGGGGGCGAAGTAGTCCGCTTTATACCTTCATGTAACGATGGCCAAGGTAAGGAAAGTGGCTGTACAAATTTCTTCTGAACAGGCACAGGTTTGGCTTCTTCAGGTGGATTCCTATTGCTTCAGCTGTATGTAGAAGACGAACTCGTAGAGCAAAATTAAGATTAGTAGGAATGCGATAAATAATTTTAAATGCAGTATTAACATCAACCTTATGCTCACTATCTACAAGGTGTACTACAATAGAGCTACGAATAGATCTTGTTTGTCCCTTGCTTAACCATGCTGCAAGGATGATGTTCGGAAATACGATGATGAACCTGCCTAATTGTACGCCCAATGTAGCTGGCTCCGCAGCTGCAGTCAAACTGGTAGATACACATAGAGTAGGAGGAGGCAAATTTAGGTAGTTTATCCTTATTTCTCGAACGTAGAATAGGGGTGGTTGTGAAGAGACAATGTACCTTTGGATAGTACCAAATAATTGTAATCTCATTTATTTTAAAAGTATTCGGCCCTTTTTTCTCTATTGAAATGATTATTCCACGAAGTAAATAAACCATCTACTTTACCTTGTACAGTGTATACTACTGTGTAATTCTGTCAGTAATATAGTTTCAGATACTATTTAGATTTTAAATATATATTATGGATTATACTTACACTCCTTACTAAAAGTAATAAATCAGGTACACTAGCTCTTTGTGTTATATTCTTTCCTCATTTGAAAAACGTTTCGAAGTCACACTAGAAGTTATCTTCAAAGCTGGCTCGAAAAAGAAATTACATTTCACCTTCAGATGTATATTGAATTGCAATAGTAACAATTGACGTAATAAAGGAAGAGAATACAAATTGAATAGACAAAATGAAAAATGAAAAATTGGTAAAGCCAAAATATGATTGGGGATTACCATACTTTAGCATAGAGGGATTAAAACCATGAAAGTTGGAGGGGACTTAGCTTCCGATATCATGAAAAGAACATTCCCTGCTGCATCTCTGAGAATAGCCTTTACTAGTCGACCATTACTGTTCAATAACCTGAAGGACAAAATCCCGCTGTTGACCAACTCTATGTGCGTGTGTTTATCAATTCACCTGCTCGTGTGGAGCTAGGTATATCGGTCGTTCGACTCGAGTTTTGTCCAAGAGGGTGCAAGAACACTATCCTGCATGGTGGTTACGAAGAGGTGGAAGTGGAGCAATAAGAAGCGCGATCATTGAACATCTGGTCGATAATGATCACCCTACATATCTACAACCTCCGCCTTTAAAGTCATCTACAAGGCGAAGAGTAATTTACCCAAATCACTACGTACCCAACTCATCTGTACTGCTGAAGCCATCTTTGGCTATCGAAACAGAAAAGCCAGATCTCTGTGTACAGAAAAAGTTCGTTCATCCCTGTCTCCAACTTTCATGGTCTTAATCCCCCTATGCTAAAGTATGGTAATCCCCAATCATATTTTGGCTCTACCAATTTTTCATTTTGTCTATTCAGTTTGTATATTGAATTCTTTATATCGATAGTCCTGAATTAGAAAAAATATTGTGGAAGCAGATCAGATGATGAAGGTAGTCAGAATAGGAGCAAACACAGTGTTGAAGAGGGACTGAGCTAGGTAAAAACTGAATCTATCGAGGTTCAGCGCCTCAATAGGATGACAAAATATGTTATGAAAACCTCTGAAAAAAAGTCGTATGCATTCAATTAGATTAATCGAAATTACGCCACATAATTCAAATGTAATTAAGCCTTCATATTATCGATTTTTCATAGTTTATAAGAGGAAACACATATATTTGTTTATGTATTATTGAACAATTCTCAGCTAGGCTTCTTATTGTTTAATCATACCTGCAAAGTTCTCTGTATCAGCTGTCTCAAAATAAGGAATACAATCAATAGAGGGAAGATAAAGACGGTGAATAGTTAAGTATGAGGGGATGATGTTAAATTATGTGTCACTCTTATCCTCCCCTCATGAAAGGATAGCTTAACTAGTTTTAGTTAGGTACAGTGTGATTCTATATATTAATGTTTATTTATTAAGATTGAAGCTCAGAATCTTCTGATGCTTTTAGTCGCATCGATAAGTTCCATCATATCTGAGAAGTAGTCACCTCTATTCGTCATGATTGTGAGTGTGTGTGTGGGGAAGGCAGGCTCAGTGATGAGGCAGTTTAGTTCAGTGACGCATCCACAGACGCGGTTTAGTCTGATTCTACGGGGTGGTAATAAGTTGTACTGACGTCTGGCAGTATTAATATAAGAAGCCAAAAGCTTAATAATGTTACTGCAGTACTAATAAGAAAGTAATGCTTCGAATAGGTTGATCAGTCATTGTACTGCAGAACAGTAAATAGTCCCTCAAAATTGTTGTCAAAATTAGAAAACCTAGTGAAATGAGAAAGGAGAAACACCACTCTTTACTTGAGGTGATAACTCCCTAACAACCGGTTGTCTTTCTGTTTATCAAGCATACAATATGAAAATTATTCACTCTTCACAGGATGAAATATTCGCAGTTACCAGGAGGTCTATTCATTCTTGATTCTAAATGTTTAAGTAGTGTATTCATTTGAGCCTTTTAAAAAAATATTCCTTTATGTTTCCAGTGTGGAACATAGGCCTGGAAGCTAGAGACTTGAAGTTTCGGTAGCAGTGGTGCTTGTTTATTTTTGCGGGATGAGGTTGCTGCTGGCCTCATGCCTAACCTTCCCTCTTTACCAGTCTTATTACCGACCTAACGAGGTAACGGAGTGCGTTAGTGGCCAGGGATAGACGCACCATTTGAGCATTACCTTCAGTTAATTCTGAAGATATACATCATGTTTCATATACACTGAATGATCGATATTTATTTGCAAAAAGACCATTGGATGCTTGTATTTCTATTGATTAGTTAGGGTTTAAACTTTGTGAACAGTCTGGTTTTGATATTTTCAAAGGTATTCAACAGGTGAAATGTACTGTTTTTGAATTCCAATGAGTCTTTAAATCTTTCATCAGGGTGATCAGAACATTCACAGACATATAAGGTTAAGACTATTTTTTCAAAGAGTACCTATCTAGCAAAGTGAGCATCAATTCATACAAGTTCACCTATTTTGACAGGTAGACGTTAATAAGTCATCCTAGTATACCTATTCAATGTTAAATTCACTCCTTTGACAGAATATTACTACTATATTACTATATATTAACAATGAATAGCCGAGGGTGGGGGGGAATTTCTTTCATGCTATTCGACAGCCGTGGAACCTACTGGATGCTAGATGAGGCAAGTAAATCAAGACATCGGATTGACTGAATCTATAATCAAGTTTATTTCCTGAGTAATTATGATGATACTGGATGCAATCAACCTAACGAAATCGTTAGAGAAAATGTAAGAACATTTGAGAAATTTTAGTTTGTGACAATTTTCTGTCGACTAACTCTTCAGCCTGTCTAAAGGTGTACGTGGCAAAGATAAGTTGTTTTTCTGCAAAGAGACAACTGTCAACGAGATGGTTTGACTGAAGGTGAACTGCTCTGAATGTCCATCTTTAACTATTTCATAGTTGGGCTGATTTCTTTGCCGATCTAAACATCAACTGTAATTAGTTAGTTAGTTGGTCTGGTGGCATAGCGGTAAAGCGCTCGCCAACCATGCACATGGTCCGCGGTTCGAATCCCGGCCGACGCACTCCTTCACTAAATGTAAGAGAAATGGCAGAGGCTAGCAACCCATCCTGAATAAACACTAACAGAAACTTCAAGCCTCTAGCTTGAAGCCGCCTATGTACTGGACTGAAGAAAAACATCTGGTGTGTAAAACTAACTTAATTCCTAGTGTCTGACTAGGATAAGGTGGGAGATGGAGTTTTCTGTCTTTCCTTAGACATTAGAAGTCCTATTCCCATCTAGTTTCTTTCATAGATTGACATTATCTAGAAGGCTTAGAACTCTTCCTCAGTATCTTATCGGTCATTTAAAAAATTTGGAAATTTTAACAGTCAGAAGGAAAATAATTGAAGGGATTTGGGTTTTCTTTTCTCAACTTTCCACACTGTTGATATTTTAAATCCAAAATACTTAAATTCTCCTAATTTCTCTTTTTTTTTGTGGTTTTCTCTAGGCTGAACGACACGCTGTTGACTTAAGCTTTCAAGTCGATGCACTTTCGGAGCGTTTAGATGAAGCTGGCGGATCTACAACTCAAACTGTAAGTTATCTGTAAAAACACACACACACACGCACACATTTTAATCAATCAATAAATAATATTGATTTTTATTTTTACTTGGTTGATGTTGGTGCCTATCAGTGGAATCCGTGATTCACATTTCGTCCTATTTGAAACTCATCATCCGGGTGCACCTAACTGCATTTTCAGTGAGTGCAAGTGTTCCCACTAGAACTCGAAACTACATCCGAAGTATTGACTGTTGAGGAGCGCCAGATTAAGACGAAACAATTGCTCAGTTTGCCTTGTTAAGTCATAGCATTGTTTTGTAGAAAGCAGATGAAACGCTGTACTGCTTGTCTTGTCATTATTTTCATTTTTTTTGTTGAAGATTTAATTCCTTCGCATTCCTAGTGGAGCATAGGGCTTCAAGCTAGTGCTGTGAAGTTTCAGGAGCAGTGGTATTATTCTCTCTTTACGAGGCAAGGCTACAACCTTCACACCTAACCTTCCCTCCTAATCGAGTTTACTACCGGCTGAATGAGGTTTCGAAGTAAGTCGGGGGTGGGGGGAATCGAACGCGGACCACGTAAGACGTGACTGGAGAGCATCTTACCACGGAACCATGCACGTAAACGCAAATAGTCAAATTTGAGTAACGTTTCACAGTTTACAAAACTTGTCGAAAAACAGTCAGTCAGTCAGTCAGTTCTGCTGTTCACATGGATTAGAATTTAAAATGTTGACGAAATTCCAATTGTTGCATTTTCGACATAGACCAAACATTACTTAGGGAAATCACTGGAAGCCAGGGAGCACTGGACAGCTGTTCTACCCTATCCTAAGACTCTCCGGCAGTGTTCACCCATGATGCTGCTGCCAGGGAGCCAACTTGGAACCTACAAGTTACGACAACAAGCTCGTTGGCCATTCAGTCACTTGCGAGGGTGGGGGGATCAGTTTTTTTATCTGTCTTGTCACCAATGTCTTCACCAATGCCTTCGACGAGCATTGACCTCACCCTGACACGTTGGACCCTACTGGTTACAACTTCCCACTGTAGCTGCTTCAAGGTATCTTCCATCCAGTCGCCATCAGGGGAGCTGGTGAAATTATTTGACGAAATTAGTAACACAGGTAGCTAGCTATACTACTTCGTATAGATTCAATTCATTCCTTAGGATTGATTAATAATATATATGCCTATACACTTATAATACCTATTCGATGGTAAACATCAATTACGTAACCATGGGAGCGAGAATCTGTGATAATATTACTACTACTACTAATGACAGCCTTGACGTTAGTAGTAGCAATAATAATATGAATACCAGTATTTTTTTAAAAACGTAAAATACTTTCGTCTTCTTACTTTCATTCATCAATGACCATATATGGAAATTTGTGTAGGTTTCATGTATGCGCACTTAAGTGTGGGCACCACACACACACACACACACGATCAATACAGGCAGTGTGAAAGACACTGACTGACACAAAAACATGCAGTCTTACGAAAACATTTCTACCGACCGAATAGATTAGTACTATATTTGTGTGTTATCAGGTTTAATACATCCACACCGACACACACACCCACATGATACTTATTGATTTTTTACGAAAAAGGTGCTATTTTCTATTATAAGGAGAAAGAGAGAGTGTGTGTGTGTGTGTGTGATATCAGGTTTTGCCCTTTCCATCAATAATACACACTATCTGTTGTGTTTGCTTACCATTTGTTTTCGTAAGCCTGTGAATGTGGATGTAACAACACCATTTTCCTCTGGCCTACATTCACCTCTTTCACTCTCTCTTGCATTCACACACACACACACTACATGCATATGTGTTATTCGGATCTCCTGTCGATTATTGTCTTAAAAGCAAATCAAGCTGCAAAAAGAAACAGGAATAAAAGCAACAAAAAAGGGAATTGAGAAAAAATAGAGAAAGAAAATACTTTCACATTTCTAACAAAAAAAAGCTGTTCAGTGTTCAATGTTTTCTCCTTTTCTTTAGCGCGAAAATTAAACGCGTAGCGCTACATTCAAATGACAATTGAAAGACACATATGTGAACACGCACACACACACACACACACAGAAAAAAGAATATTTGTTCATTTCATTCTTCCTATTTTGTTAATTCATCTTGTCGAATAACTAGGATATGAATTAGAGAGAGTTTTTTTGGGGAGAATATTCGTTAAGATAGTTTATGTTTCCAATGGATTGATTTTCACTGAGCCGAAATCTCCCATCTCTGTTGACATGTTAGTCCCCTAGTATGCATGCTCTGAGGATATCTGTGAAGGTTAAGATGACAGCTGATAGATTCGACTTTCAGTGGGAATAACATTACTCATTGGGAATGCTGTGACATCCAGTTGATGAGTTTCGAATAGGACGAAACATGTTTTGTGGAATTAATTGTCTGTGCCAGTTACCACCAATGAAATAGCATTCATTAGGTTGGTTTATGAGAGAAAAAGTCGTTATTGGCTGAAAGTATTCAGCATAGCAGGATTAGATTATTGGGTCTTCAGTTTTGTACAAAACTGCTCTCAATGACTGTGTGTTTTTGGGGGCTTTTCTAGTGAAATGAGATTTTCACTCATTGATTTGAAGATTGCCGATAAGAAATTGTTGTTGTTGCTGTTCCTTTATGTCCCTAGTGGAACATAGGGCTTCAGGGTAGAAGTTTGATGTTTCGCTAGGGGTGATTTTATTTTCATTGGGTGGAGTTAGTTACTGCATGCCCGACTTTTCATGTTTACTGTCCTTACAGCCGGCTTAGTGAGGTTTAGGAGTGCGTCTGTTGGTCGGGACTCGAATCTCAGACCATGATAGGCGTTTTTGTCTTTCATATTAATGTTATGAAGATATTCGAATCAATCGATAGTGCTTTTTTAAAGTAAACTTTCAAACAACTCTTTCTTATCGACCCTGTTTCAAACAGTTGCTTATTTTATGTACTGGTAATATTAAATTTACATTTGAGGATGAGCATTTCCACCAGTTAGATGGTATGACCAGAGGAGGTCCCATAATTGGAAAAGATTTTTTAAGGTAGGTGCATAAACCATATTGTAGTTATTTGTGACAAGTCAACAGATACCATAGAGATTCTTAATCGGACGAATATGATACAAAATTGTCTACTAAAGGTTAATTGGTGGATGGTGGCTAGCAGTGGTGGAATCCAGGGTAAAGGGAATTTCGTCCTATTTGGGACTCTTCAGCTACTGGATGTGACTGCATTTCCCAGTGAGTCAGTGATGATGCTCCCACCGAGGATCGAACTCAGTGCCCATAGTTTCGAACGCCAGAGCGTTATCCACTAGACCACTTGGGCCACTAGAGCCACCTCTTGTGCAACGGGTCATACTAATTATTTAACTGGGTTCGAGCCCTGGTGGGAACATCATCATTCATTGCGGAATGCAGGTACATCCAGTTAGCTGACGAGTCCCAAATAGGACGAAACGCGCGTTTTCCTGGATTACTTCACTGCTAGTCACCATCCACCACTTAACTTCTAAATACATGCCCAGACATCGTCGAAGCATCTGTACATGAAGCCGACAGACATGTCAACCTGTGACCGAGCATTTCGGTCCAATCAATCGACGGGAAAATCTAAAATTCAATTAAAAAATTGTATACTGTTATAGTGTATGAATATTCAAGATTTAGTCTGTAGGAATTCTATTGGTTTCAATTTAAAGCATGGATTGATATCAGTTAGAGAATCATTGAAAATCAGCCACAGGGAGTATTGGAGCCAGCTGTTTGTCAGCCTAGTTTGCGACTCTTCATCAGTAAGCACCCACCACAGGGGTTCGAACCCAGAACCTTCTGGTTACAAGGCGAGCTAGCGGAAGGGGTTGCTAGCCTCATGCCCAACCTTTCCTCTTTACCGGTCTTGTTAGTGGCTTAGAGAGGCAAGGGAGTGCGTCGGCGGCCAGGTATCGAACCCCGGACCACATGAGGCGTGGTTGTCGAGCATTCTACCACTGTGCCACCGACGCCACATATAGACTATATCTTCTTATTGTCTTGTTGAAACTCATAAAGTGGAATTAGTTGATTTAGACAGACATCTGACTGGGTTATGAAAAGAATTAATACACATTAAAGGTGGGTCCTGAGAATATTGATTGTAGAAGCATACGTTCCTTCTTCTAATCAAATTATCTACTAACACTTTAATCTTGAGTGAATAACCTTTTACTAATCCAACTTATCATTTTACTGTATAGTCAGTCATAAAACTGTCCTGCTATTTTTTTATATGTTATAAAACCCACCATTTATTTTTCAGTTGATCGTTGAGAATGCGGTAAGACTAGTTAGAGATTAGATGATGATTAGATTACTCGTGTGTAGCATTTCTACCCCACCCTACCCTTCCCCGCCTTTTCTTTATCCTTGTTTATAGTTAAAGTATTTCGTAGAGTTGGTAATATCGACTTATTCACATCTCAACTTCATTGACTTTGAAAAGGCCTTCGATAGTGCAGCGTCGATCGAGAGGTAATTTGCCAATTACTTCGCTACTACCAAGGGGTGCCGCCAACAATTATACATCTAATCCAATAGTTGTATGAAAATGCTGCATAACAAGTAATCCACAACGGGAAACTCACGGAATCCTTCGAAGAAGTGAAGACAGGAGTAAGACAAGGCTGGCTGGCTGGCTGCCTACTGTCTGCAATGATTTTCCTGATTGAGGGCGGTAGACTGGATAATGTGACAGACAGCATAAAATGGACCCACACAGAAAAAACTTGGAGGATCTGGATTTAGCCGATGATATCTGTCTGATTTCCCATAAAGTGGAAGATATGCAAGTGAAGAGCAACAAGTTGGCAGAAGAAGCATCCAGAGAAGATAGGACTTCAGGTGAACATAGAGAAGACAGAGGTACGTGATGAAGATTCCTGGCCAATAGCAACAGCAATAGCAGCAACAACAGAGAAAATCAGCATAAATGGGAGAAATCTGAAAGAAGCAACCTCCTTTACCTACCGACCTACCTGGAAAGCATCGTTTCAACTGATGAGGATATCATCAAAGGGAGGATCGGGAAAGCAATGCAAGCTTTCATTTCTCTCAAGTCTGTGTGGAGATCAACAGCACTCAGCATGAAAAATAAGATGCAGATTTTCAACTCCAATGTGAAGTCAGTGCTTCTTTCTATGCGGATCAGAGACTTGGCCACTTCGAACAAACTGCAGACTTTCATCAACAGCTGTCTTCGTTCAATATTTAAGATCAGATGGCCAGAAAAGATCAGCAACAGGGATCTCTGGGAGCGAACCAACCCAGCAGGAATCGATTGTGCAACAAATATTCAGGAAGAAATGGAGGTGGATTGGAGGCCATACTCTGAGAATGCAAACCACCATCAAGTGAGGGACATCACACGCCAGGCCATTGCTCGAGTGGAACTGGAATGGGAACCGGCGAGTTGGTCGTCAGTGAGAGGGTGGGGTGACATGGACTGGAGGAGATGATGTGAAGAGTAGAAGAGGAAAGCATGTGGGCAGACGTGGAGCCATGTGAAAAAGTTGGCGGCCGACCGAAGGCAATGGAAACGAAGCCCTATGTTCCTCTAGGAACTTAAGTAAACAACAGTAATAATAGTAATAATATAATTCACACCTTGAACTATGACATTCATGAAGTTACTTCCACCAATCAGTATTAAGTTTCATCCTTACTTTTGTACACATTTAAAGAATGTTGAACAACTAATAATAAGCATGCGTTTTCAATGTTCAATACTTGTTTAAAACAAAACGAAAATAATGATTAAAACAAAATAATAATCAAGTTATTATTCCATACAGAGAGAGATTTATTGCCATCATTTATATTGGCTAACAGGGATAACCGAAGAGACCTAAAAAGACCAATGAAGAACACAGAACGATAAATAAATGAAACAAACATATTGAAGCTTGAAAAATCATGTGGCGCCACCTAACTTACCTATAAGCGTCCTATGAACACCTCTGTTAGCTTACTTAACATATTTCAGTCAGAGTGGCATTGCATTTTCTTGTTATGTTAGATTTACTGTAGAATACAATAATATTAATAGTAATAATAATAATAATAGTACTGTATCTCATCGTGTCTTTGTTTGTCTTTTTTTTGTTTTTCTTCCATTTTTTTGCCTACTGCCCTTTCATCTTTTCTAGCAAGAGTTGTTAAAACGTCGTGAAATGGAAATCAATAAATTACGCAAAGATTTAGAGAATGCTAATGCTTCACTAGAATTAGCTGAAACCTCAATGAGACGTAGACATCAGACTGCATTGAATGAATTAGCCTCAGAGGTGGAAAATTTACAAAAACAAAAAGGAAAGTAAGTAGCATCTTTTATTTGTTGGGTATTTTATATGTTTTTGTTTCACTTATATATATATATATATTCAGGCAGTTCTAGTGGGGTTCTAGTGGGAAGCCGTGACCAGCAGGGTACAGTAGGTTGAAGATGAGGCAGTAACTCATCGAAAAAGACACTGCGAAATGGTAGCGCTTTGTCGTGGATTTGCAGAAGTTAGAATTCAAGGACCATTGGATTGCGTCACAGTGGCTCAATGGTCTACAAGGCAGCTCTCCTTGTAACCAGAAGGTCCTGCATTCGAACCCCTATGGTGGGTGCGTACTGATGAAGATGAGTCCCAAACTAGGCTGACGAAACAGTTGTCCAGTACTCCCTAGCAAGTTTTCCAGTGGTTCTCCAACTGATGTCAGCTGATGATGAAATCCTCCATCCAATGCCTACAAATCCAATACTTGAAAAAAATATATATATATACATATATATGTGCGTCGCTGGTACAGCGGTTAGGACGCTCGTCGACCATGTACATGGTCCGCGGTTCAATCCCCGACCTACGCACTTCTTTACCTCGCTAAGCCAGAAATAAAGCTGGTAAAGAGGAAAGGTTGGGCACATGAGGCTAGCAACCAAATCCTGTAAAAATAATCACCACTGTTACAGAAACTTCAAGCCTCTAGCTTGAAGCCGTTTGTTCCACTGGGAACGTGAAGGAATTATATGTATATATATATATATGAACCAAATAATGTGTCAAGAAGCTGGAAAGTTTCTATGTTGACTGATAAGAGTCGACGGGAGATGTGATTTATTGACTTTAACACTCGACTACAAGCCAATAAGTCACAGGTTCGAATCTCGTTTCATCTACTTTACCTTAAACCATTTGGTAGTATCATCAGTCCTAGATACTGGGTGAATGAATTCTGACGGACTAACTGAGAAGGTCCAAAGTCAAAATCCACCTCAGTAATATCATTTTCCAATTTTTGAAATGAGTTCTGTCAACTTCTAATAAAGAGTCATTTAACTTGAAAGTATGATTAAGCATGGTATTCCGATTAGTGTCCACGTATCTACAATGGATAATTAATGGTCAGGGTGAAAATTTTAACCTGTTGATATTCATAAAACAGGATTCTATTGAATTCAAGTGTATTATAAAGGGTTTTTGACCTCTTCAATGAGTATTAGTCAGAAGTTTTACGACAGTAAACAGATAGTAAACGCCACTATTTATTAGTCACCATCTATCTACTAACATTAAAATGTGGTTAACGGGCATCGTTTTCTTGGTTGTCTTATACCAATGGAGATAAATAACTTCGGTGTCTTTCTTATTCATCATACGGCATACTTCTTCCTGCTCAAAAACGTGTAGTTCTGCATATGAACCGAATAATGAGTTAAGAAGTTGAGAAGCTTCTATGTTGACGAGATCCACATTAAGAAACCTAATTTATGTATCCAAAAGAAGTTGATTCAGACACTATCTTTACACCGCTGGCCATCTAGGTTCTAATGATCCTCAGTTTGTTGAGGGAATTTCCTTAATTCTATTTGATATTCTATTTACTATTACATTTTTATGCTTATTATAATTTATGCATCTTTCTTGAGCTGTGGCAACTCTATTGTGATCTTAATTAACAAATCGATAGTATTTAGACAAAAAACACCAATATTGCTAATGACGACTATTATAGATAAGATTTTATTTTGATAAATCGCACAGTTGAGTGTTATTCAGTAATATTAACTGATGTCCACGTTTAGAGGTCATAATCAAATCAAGTCACTCACTCACTCACACAACTTTCTTCCTTCATTTATATACATGAGTGAAAATTGATGATTAGACATTTGAATGAAAATCAACATAAGATAATGTACATTCAAAAATAATAATATTAGTGTTATTTACCAAATACCGTGTAAGGATGGGACATCTGAAACCCTCCCTAAGTAGGATTCTTAATAAAGCAGGAATTAGGGTGGCATTCAAACCTACAATCTCACTCAGGTAGGGACAAGCTCTGTAGGCTAAAAGACCCAGTGGACCCAATTAAACAAAATAATATAATTTACAAAATACCTTGCAATGACTATGAGTGTGGTCAACTAGTGTGGTCAGACTAGTAGATCAGACTGCCTGTCAGAACATAGGAATTTAGCTAAGGTAAGGATGGTTGACCCCGAGAAGATAAATAATGTAGAAAAAAGCTCAGAAATTGCACTTCACTCATTAACACACACACAATGACAAAATAGGGTGGGACAGAGTCGAAATTCCAAAAAGTAATATAGGTAGGTGGAGAGAGAGATTGATTACTGAATCCTGGTTCATTGAGTCTTCGCCCAACACATGCAACAGAAATGACTCAACGCAAATACCACAGATATGGAAGATATTATTACCACCAGTCAGTCAAATTAGAGGAGGATAATAAATGATCTTGAAATTCTATTTCAGTTCACATACATTATAACGTTCTAACAAGTTACTTATTTTGACTATAAAAACACTCGTCTTATTTCCCATCTGAATGTATTTGATTGATAACACTCATATTATTATTTCTGAATGTACATTATCTTATCTCATTGATTTTTATTCAAATGTCTAATCATCAATTTCACTCATGTATATAAATGAAGGAAGAAAGTTGTGTGAGTGAGTGTCTTGATATGATTATGAGCAGTAATAATTTGTGCTCGAAACGTGTGGTCATCAGTTAATATTACTGTACAACACTGTGTGAATTGTAGAGCAGGAAGAGGAAATTACCGAAAAGGATATTTTTTGCTCAGTGTTTTTGTTTTTTCAAGATGTCTGAATGAATATTTTCGCTAAATTAAAAAACAATAACAACAAGACAAGATCAGAAACCAGTAAATTTTAATTTGACATACATTTTTCTTCACGGCTTTTAATCACCTCACTTTACTGATAACTTCACTGATGAGTTTAGAAGTTTGACTACTTAGATCAAAGTAGTCATAGATCGGGATCAATTAGGTTAACAATCAGAACTTAATCTAAATTTAGAATGAATGACTTCACTAAGTAATTTAGAAGAAAACTCGACCATTCAGATAGGATGAAAGTATTGAAAAGTTATACAATTCGGTGTAGACGGGGTAAGCAGGCTCTCTCTCTCGAGAGATTACCAACTGAATGCCTGTTCATCCAGTCGACAACAAACACATGAGATAAAAACAACGCAACATCACTTCTAGATACATGAAAAAGGTAAGTTAGTAAGTTGTATAGATACATTGTAATATGATGATTATAAAAAATCAATAACAAAGTTTAACCTTGAGGAACTCACCAACCAATCACAGCAGACTTAACGTGTGAAAATACGATTCGCAGATATATGGCTTAACTTTCTAGCAAAACGGCCACAAGCTGTACAGAATAACCTTGAGCAAGAAAACAACCAATCAGAAGACATTGCTTCTCCACTGACAATAATGTACATAAAAATCTATAAATACCTCTTGATTTTCTCAATAAACGATCTGTTGCCTGGCTTTAGTCTTCTGTCGTTACAGTATAACTTAAGAATTTTCGAATCTACCGAGAAAGTGACTGCTGTGAAATACAAGGAAAATTGGTTAAACAACTGGTAGGTTGAATCTGATCGAATGCAGTCCCAACTACTGGTTAAGGGATGCAAACAACAGTTGTTATTCCTTGAATCAATGCGGTACTTGTGTAATACAAGAATGTCAGTTCGAAATAGATTTAGAAATATAGAAGAGTAAAGTACACATTAACACATGATTGGAAAGAAAGAAGAAGGAAGGAAGGAAGGGAAGAAGGAAGGTCATTATAAAAAGTGACCAAATTCCATAAATCACTTACATTCTTTTTCTTCTTATCATTATTATTATTATCACCATCAATCAATGATTGGAAACATATTACCTATAGCCCTACTTATTTTCTTCTGCTTTTGCTTTCATTCGATATTTGTGAACTTAGTGTCACCGTGTCCTATTTTGGTAAACTTTCATGGATGTATGTTAGTGTGTATGTGTGTACGTTTGTGTTCAGGTATGTAGGTAGGTATGGTAGGTAGTTAGGTTAGTGGTCCACATTAACTAGTTCATATACATGTGACTCTATTGCTTGATAAATGATAAAAAGAACCATCGGTAGTTAGTTATAATATTTGCACTACTAAAAGTACTTAAAAAACTGCTTCATTTGTTTTCTGTCATATAAATGGGTTAAAAGAAGATAGAAAAATACATGGGAGGTAGTAGATTGTGGTTTTGGAAGAGAAGAATAAGAAGAAGATAGATGCAAAAGTCCTGCATTTATCGAATGATCTATCATCACTTACTTGCTTAAAAACAAATATTGTACATTGGTTAGAATAGATGGCTAACGAAACAACTCGCGGCCCGTCGATTGACTGGGCCGACGAGTCCCAAATAGGACGAAATGCGCGTTATCCTGGATTAATTCACTGCTAGTCACCATCCATCAATTCACTTCTAATTACATGCCCAGACATCGTCGAGGCATCTGCACAAGAAGCCGACATGTCAACCTGAGACCGAGCACTTCGGTCCAATCAATCGACGGGGAAAATCTAAAATTGAATATAAATAATTAATATGACCCGTTGCACAAGAGCAAGAGGTGGCTCTCGTGGCCCAAGTGGTCTAGTGGATAACGCTTTGGCGTTTGAAACTATGGGCACTGGGTTCGAGCCTCGGTGGGAACATCATCACTCAGTGACTGGGGAATGCAGGTACATCCAGTTAGCTGACGAGTCCCAAATAGGACGAAATGCGCGTTATCCTGGATTCCACCAGTGCTAGTCACTATCCACCAGTTATATTATTATTTGGTGTATATCAGCACAAATCGATTTTTATCTATCCCAGTAATGAATACATGTTTAAGGTCATTTCATTCTGGATAAGTTAACTAGCCTTAGAAAGAAAAGGAAACATTGTGTTACTTGGGTGATAGTGGTTAGTTGAGGAATCTAGAAGTGGTTGAGTAATTCTCTTTTGTATGCACAGCTCCGGTTTTTCTATGTGTGAATGGTCAGAGCTTCAGCGATACAAAGACGACGAAACCGTGTTAACCAGATGTTCAATTATTGCACTCCTCGTCATTCCATCTCAACAAACGCCTCCTGCTTCAAAGTAATCTACAGAGGGAAGAATAACCTACCAAATGCAATACGGTTTCGTCTTCTTTGTATTGCTGATGGTCTGGCCATTCACACATAGAAAAACCGGAGCTGTGCATACAAAAGTGAATTATTCAAGCACTTCTATTGTCATGGTAACAACTTTGTTGATTTTTGAATCTAGTATGCATGTTTCCTCCGTGAGTGATGTTTTTCCCATCAGTTGTTTTTTTAATGAAATGGTAGTGTTTTTCATTTCCCTATTGATTGACTATTTTTTGAACTGGGTTCGAGTCCCAGTCGGGATTCATTGGGGATGCTCTCCTAAATACCATCAACTAAGCAACGAAATCTTAGCCTTAAGGTATCTTCAAAGTGTCCTTACTCCAAACCAAGATTTCAGCTGAGATCGGTCAATTTGATCCAATTAGCATCAGCCAACTCATCAAAGACCGATGCATAACAAATATAAACAGCAAAAAGCGATCTGAGTAGAATTGCCTTCTCAGTCTCCATTATCATTTCGCTACCGTCTACGATCTACCTCACCTACCTATGTAAGCAAGGCGTAATAAGTATCTGACAGTTAAAAGAAGCCGTCGATTCTCATGACAGTTGTAAGATTGATGACAATGATATAGGAATTAAATCAGAAATTAAGTATCTTGGACTTATTCTCTCTTCTGATCTCTCCTGGTCTTCCCATGTCTCAGCGATCTCCAGTAAAATATTCCGCCTGACATTTTACATTAAGAAGTTAAGGCACTCGGGTTTAACTCAACCCCTCCTCTTACAGTTCATAAACTCTTGCATCTTACCTATTCTTCTTTATTGTTCACCCTTATTCTTTCCTGGTTTGCTTAAAAAGGACTATGTTACAATTCGTAGAATGCTGAAGACTGTCAGTAGGATGAGTGGTGTCCCAGTGGACTACATAGTTAACGTCGTTGTCGATAGGCACTTGACTTCGTGCAGTAAATTTGCTGAAGGGATTTTGTCTGACATGGAGCATCCATTTCACTCTCAGCTTTCACCTTGCATCTCCTCAGGTAGAACAAGAAATAACTTCAGAAAACTGTATGCTCGCACGTCTAAGTATAAAAATTCTATGATACCATACTTGGCACGTATTTTATGTGATGAAAATAGCGTCAGGCAAGAATTGACTAACCTTTTTTCATCTAGTAAATAAACAATTTCCTCCATCCATCCTTATATACCTTCAAGTTTTATTTTTATTATTTCTATTATATTTAGTCTGTTGATTCTTTGTTTTCACTTTCATAACTGCAAACACCAACTTATCTCTATGACTGCTGTAATCTTTGTTTTTACCCTCACCATATCATGTAAAGAGAACATTATATTCAATATTTTTAATCATGCAAGGATTTGTATACCGCATCGACAATACTGTGTGAAACAAGCCCACGGCAATTTTCACTTGTATTATTATCATTACATTAGCTGCTATCATTATTATTATTTCCATTTTATATGCTGCATGTTTTTTTTTCACATTACCCCTATTGTAAATGTTGAAAAATTTTCTGTGTGATTAATTTTATTTATAATTTGAGGAAATTAGATGCAAGATATTGTGATTAATGCTGAAAATTCCATTCTGTATCACAAGTACTGTTTTTGGAATAAAGTAAATCATTATTATTATTATTTTGGTGGCTTGGCTCTTGACATAACATAATTTATTATAGCATAAATGTTGAATTCACTTAATTTTTTTGTTCATTTAGTTATGTCATCACGCTATACGCCTTTATACGCCTGATACATACATACATGACTAAATGAGCTTCACTCACATTTTTATCACCATTCAACAGCCTACTTTCTTCTTCTTCCGTTTCTTTTTTCTTTTTGTGATTTTTGTGTACAGAGCAGAGAAAGACAAGAGTCATTTGATTATGGAGGTGGACAATGTTCTTGGACAATTGGATGGTGCAATGAAGGCTAAGGTTAGTCAATTGAAAAAAAGTATCATTTAATGACAAATCAATTGTAAATGAAGAACTTTCCAATAATAATAACAATAACAATAAGGGGCTATACAATAGATTACTGGATTAGATAGTTAGAGGCAATCGGCAGGAAGCCTTGGGCCTAGGTTTCGTGCTAGTTGGCACTCATCAGCAAGGCGCATCTGCAACCTTGAAGAAACTCATGTCCCTTCTGGGATTCGAACCCGCGTCACCCAGTGCTGCAGTCAGAGACGTTATTATTGAGCTATTTGGGCTCGTGATTGACCTCCTGTAGGACTGTAGTGGGTATTTGGATTGGACACTAGTAACTAGTGTGACGTGTCTAGTCCTTTCTTTGGATTTGCAATGTGGCCACCATTCTAGGTAGCTTGCCATCACGGTGCACATTAATTTGGTGATATTAGATATCGACAGGAAGGCTGGATTACTGGATTTCACACACTTAATGGCCTTAAAGACACATTCTACAAACTGATAAGACGTTCATTTTCGTCCTACAGAGATAGTTCGTAATTGTGTGTCCAATTAGGATATTGGTAGGGTCTTTTGACAACAACAACAACAACCACTGATGCTGGTCTTAACATCTGGGTTGGGTTAACATGAGTTTTACCAATGTCTGATATACAATACTATACTGCTGACGACTTTTAACAAACGCAATACTATACGTCATGCAGGCTGTCCCAAGATCTTTTTCCTTATTCCTTTACGTTCCCAGTGGAACATAGGGCTTCAAGCTAGAGGCTTGAAGTTTCGGTAGCAGTGGTGTTTTTTATTTCTACGGGATGGGGTTGCTAGCCTCATACCCAACCTTCCCTCTTTACCAGTCTTATTACTGGCTTAACGAGGTAAAGGAGTGCGTCGGTGGCCGGGAATCGAACCCCGAACCACATGAGGCGTGGTCGGCAAGCATTCTACTACTGTGCCACCGAAGCAAAATGTGTACATTTCGTTGTGAAGTTGGTGCGTCGAGTGATTCGAGTGAATTTTGCACGTGATGGGAGTTGTGAGTTTGGCGATGTGTAGCATCAAAATCCCTAGCGCCCCCGAGTGGGCTCCAACCACCATCCTTTCGGTTAACAGCCGAACGCGCTAACCCGCTGTGCTAAGGAGACACTGTTCCAAGATCAACTTTACATAATTTCAACACAAGTATTCTGAGACCAGTAACTCTCTAGATTAGTTTCAGTTAAGTTGGAGCAATCTACTACTTTTCTCATTCCTTTGCGCTTCGTGTGGAACATAGGGCTTCAGACTTACAGCCTTGAAGTTTCAGTGGTGGCTGTGGTGGTGTTGTTGTTTTATGTGGGATGAGGTTGCTGGATTCAAGCCTAACCCTCTATACTTCTAGATCTTCTGTCAGACTAGTAAACTGCGTTAAGTTTAGGAGTGTATCAGTCGTGAACAGAACTCTGAACCACATGCGTTCTACGTTACTGAGTGATGTACAGCTCTGTATACCAAATGAACATGAGTTAGAATTCATAGGACATTAGATCCTAACACACTGGAAGGATAGCGAGCATGCGCATACCTAATAATCTGAAGGTTTTAGGTTCCACTCCCGGGGGGGGGGGGTAAGCACAACTGTTTAAGCGCCCAAGAAAAAAGCGTCATTTTATGTCGACCGTTTGATGTGACTTAACGACAACTAGTCGACAATTCAGTTAGCATCAGTGAAAGTTTAATTTCCATTGGCTGTTCAGCATTTATGGTTTACAGATTCACAAAGTGATTCCGAAACATTTCAGAGAACATCAAATCACTCCTAGTAGAGGATATGTATGATGAAAATAAACAAAAATGGATAACATACATTTATTGCCCTTCATGAATGTGAATAAAGCAAGAACAACAGTTTTGCAGAATAAAATGGTACCTTAATTGTTTATTTCGTTGGCTTCTCATCAACTGCTTACAGGTCGAAGTCGTTATTAAGTATATCTATAGAAACAATTTTAGCATACTTGAACAGAGTTCATTTTTAAACAAAACTCAATCAGTGAATATATGCATACAGTAATAATATATATATATATAATATTAAACACTATTCCGAACAATAATGACCATACACAATGGAAACTTTCGACATTACGTAATCAGATGAAAGAGAGGTGAAAATATCCAGTTATCAGGGCAAAGAAAGACTGATAACTGCTTCTTTCTGAACGCATAAATCAGGTTTCAGGCGCTTGATGGAGATTGCTTCGGCAAACTTCAGGAGAACTGAACTTTTTTGCCTATTGATAATTTTGAACGATCTTGCAACGTCCACTTCATGACCCGTGTGAAGGAGATGCCTGGCAATGGCACTGTTTAAAGTATTTGTCCCCTTTAGACATAAGCTTTTTGGTACATGTTCATAAAATCGTAGATATGCCCTTCTTTCTGTTCTTCCAATGTAACTGCTCCCACAGATACATGTAAATTTGTATATACAGTTGGAGTTAACATGAGGAGGGTATCTATCGATTTTTGATTGCACCAAAGAGCAAGTTGTTCGATAGACGGGAACGAGCTTAGCTGCAGGATAGGCTCTGGCTGCTAGTGATGTCCCCAATCTTCTGTTGACCATTGCTGCAATGTTTTCACCTTTATAATCAAGTTGAATGTAGATGGGCTTTTTCTCCACTGTGATTTGCTTGACATTTGAGACTTCAGATCTTCCGTACTTGTTAATGAACCTTTGAGGGTAACCGTTGCTTTTCAACATCTTTTCAAGAAACACAAATTCTTCCTCTAATTTCTCTATAGAGCATAATCTCCTAGCTCTATAGTATAGAGTCTTGACTAGTCCACGTTTAAAGCTATTTGAACAAAATCTATTAAAATGTAAGTATTGTCCTTTCCATGTGGGCTTTCGATAAATTGACTTCTGAAGACTACCATCTTCTAGGCGTTGCATGGCAATATCGAGGCAATGGAACTTTCCATCATTTTCAGTATTGGTATGTGCGTCATTGAATAATCTGAGTAGGTAGGAAGCATGACTTTCATTGTTGCACACTACAAATTTGTCATCGACATATCGACAATATGTTGTTAATTCTATGCTTACTAGGATGACATATCTATGACAGAATGAAAGATAAAAGGAGATGCTCAACCTAGAGGAGAGTTATGATTTCATATGACCATTCTATCATTGAATAGCGCTCAGCACATTTAAGCAATTACTATTATTATTATTATAATCTATTAATGCATAAGTAAAATACTGAGGTCTAGTCAGAATTGCGAACATCAGCACCTGTTGTAAAGTAGGCACGCCTTATGAGTTTCCACAAAATAAAATGAAGGCGCAAATCTAACACTATGACGTTAAATACAATTAGTTAACTAGTACAACTATGTACTTTTATTCATTTTTTATTGTTGTTTATTGCATATAATACAGCAATCGGCTGAATCTAAACTGGAAGGATTAGATAGTCAACTGCATCGTTTGAAATCTCTGACAGATGATTTACAAAGACAACTGAACGAGCTGAACAATGCTAAATCCAGACTGACATCAGAGAACTTTGAACTTCTACGCATTAATCAAGAATATGAAGCACAAGTTTTGAATTATTCAAAGGCTAAATCTTCTCTTGAAAGTCAAGTCGATGATTTGAAACGATCATTGGATGATGAAGCGAGAGTAAGTTTTTGATGTTTTGTTTATTCCTGTCGAGTTGTTATTCTCAGTTAGTTAGTTAGTAGACTGCATAACATTTTTTGGGGGATTTTAACGCTTTCAAGGCATGGAAGCAGGCAGATAGAAATGCAAACTTAGAAGCATTTGAGTCGATGTAGGACCCTACAAGTCGTAGGGTACATGGTGATCGTTGTAATCGCTTCTAAAAACAGAAATGTTTGAAATTCCAGCTGGTTGGTTTTATTGAACTTAAATGTTTAGTTTGTATGTGCTCCTGGCATGGTGGCTTCTTCTTATTCAGGACACATATCATAGATTCCACCGAAAGCTACCATCAGTTGGGTCTCAGGGGATTGTCAAAGCATCAAACATACCATCAACACAATGAACATTTCATACAGTCCATTAAATGAACCAATGGAAATTCAGAGTTCAAAATTAATAATCAATACTCACCAGACAGGCGTTTGGAGTAAACACAGGAGTCAGACAAGGGTGCTTATTATCACCAATGATATTCCTAATTGTGGTGGACTGGATTATGCGTCAGACAGTGGGAAACGAGAAGACAGGGATATCCTGGACCGACATGAAGAAACTAGAAGACCTGGATTTCGCGCGTGGATGATTTATGTTTGATGTCACACAAAATCGAAGACTTACAAGCGAAAACCGACAAACTGGTCGAAGAAGCAGGCTGTGAAGACAGGACTCCAGGTGAACATAGACAAGACGGAGGTTATGAAAATAACCAACCAACAACAACAACAGCAGCAGCAACATCCAGTGCCAATCACCATCAACGGGAGGGATTTGAAAGAGGTTACTTCATTCACTTATCTAGGGAGCATTGTCTCAACTACAGGAGGAACGGACGAGGATGTCAAATCGAGAATCGGGAAGGCGAGAAACACATTCATCAAACTGAAACCAATTTGGAAATCTTCGTCACTCAGCCTGCATCAACAACAAAGTGATTCGGATTTTCAATACAAACGTCAAGTCAGTCAGTTCTTCTATACGGATCAGAAACTTGGTGGGTCACAAAGAATATTTTCAACAGCCTGTTGCAGACCTTTATCAACAACTGTCTTCGTTCGCTGAAGATCAGATGGCACAAAAGAATCACCAACAAGAAACTATGGGAACAAACAAAACAAGAACCAATCGCCCAACAAATATGCAGGAGAAAGTGGAGATGGATTGGACACTGGCTGAGGAGGCCGCTGGGTGACATCGCGCGTCAGGCCATCGCTCGAGTGGAACTCGAAAGGGAAGCGGCGAGTGGGACGTCAGTGCAAGGGTGACATGGAGGAGATCGTGTGAGGAGGAGATGAAACAGTATGGACTAACATGGATGCAGGTGAAAAGTACAGCAGAAGACAGAAGCAAGTGGAGACGTGTAGTTGAAGCCCTATGTTCCACTAGGAACCCAAGGGAACAATAATAATATAATAATTTATTGATTGCTTATAGGATAGAGAGAAAAAATGACAATACCGGTTTTACACCAAACAAAATTAACCTGCCTACAGTACAGAAATTGTGCTGAACCAGTGGTAGTTCGGTTACCAAGAAAGTGTTGTATTAATACCAGAATTATGCTTTCGACAGACGAGTTAAGCTAGGAAATCAGTGGAAATCGAAGGCTGGTGGACACTTGTTCAGTACGCTGATACATAAGGCTGAAGTCTAACTGCGAATTGACTGACAATATTTTAAGGCCTAATAACCTAATATCCGTGTACTGAATTGCAATTGCTGGAAAGAATCAATAAATTATTGTAAAAGAAATAACTGATGTTCAAAGGGATAGATTAACAGAAATTGCTTTAAACTTACATCAAACATAGGCTAAATTGTACACTGTTGATCGATAAGGTGATTTAAACAAAATACACCAGCCAATCAGAGAACAGAAAGCCTCTAGCAGCTTAATGATATCTTTTACTATAGGTATATCGATTGACGAAATGCTTTTCTTTTTTTAACTTTTCTAATTTCCTATCACTTAGAATCGTTTCAATCTTCAAGCTCAATTGACATCACTGCAAATGGACTATGATAATCTACAGGCAAAGTATGATGAAGAAAGTGAAGAGGCCAGCAATTTACGCAGTCAAGTCTCTAAGTTCAACGCTGATATGGCTGCCCTGAAATCGAAATTTGAACGTGAACTTATGAGTAAAACAGAGGAGTTTGAAGAAATGAAGTATGTTTTTGTGGATAAGTGTGTGTGTGTGTGTAATGTATTTTTTTGTGATTTAGAGAACAGTGTTAGCATGGAGTTTTGTTTTCCTTCATACTTCGAAAAGGCAGACAGAAGTGTAGAGAGAAGAAAGTTAACACTACCTCAGTAGGTTTAGATGTTGTATAGGAGAGGGAGAAATCTGGAAGATAACATCGAGTGGATACTTCTGCACCGCTGAGAACTGTTTTAAGCCATGTTACCAAACGTCTTAGCATCCTGAAGACCTCAGCTAGGCAGTTTACAACCCTCCACCTGATACAGACTTACAATCATGTGTTAGTCTGACCACTCACCCGTAACTTTCTTCCATCTAAGTCCTGTTTCATCAAACATTGTTTATAAAGTTAGACAGTGACTCAGTGTGTGTACCACCTGAGCTAGCCATCTTGATCTATGTGGCTTCATAATTTCACAGACTGTTTCCCTCTTCTAACATGACACACTACACCTCAACTTAGTATTACTGACCATATTATTTCACCTAACACAAGAGATCATGGTCAAAAACACACAACCACTTCATATTTTCCATTTTCAATGGCTATATTTTACAGACGTAAAGAAGGATGAAACGAACTGTTGAAGAGAACACAATTGCTTCGATGGATAGTCCGATATCATTAGGGTGGTGAAGCTAATGTAAGCTGGAAAAAGCGGAACCAGTCTTCTTTATCAGGGCTGAGATCTAATCAGTCAACATATTCAACCACTTCACTTCCTATCGTTCAACTAGGAGTTAATGCAGACCAGCCCTGTAATATCATTTTACATTTTACAGCGTCTAACTGCACGCCAAACACATCTGTTATTAGATGGTTGGAGGCAATTGGCCACGGGAAGCCTTGGACCTAGGTTTCGTGATAGTGGGCACTCACCAGTCAGCAAGGCGGCGTATCTGCAACCTTGAAGGAACTCATGTCGCTTCTGAGATTTGAACCCACGTCACTCAGTGCTGCCTGCAGTCAGAGACGTTACCACTAAGCTATTCGGGCTCGCAATTGACCTCCAAGGCTTCCTGCTGATTGCCTCCAACCATCTAATATCATCAAATCAATGTGCACTGTGTGGCGAGCTACCTAGAATGGTGGCCACATTGCAAAACCAAAGAAAGGACTAGACATATCACACTAGTTACTAGTGTCCAATGAAAGTACCCACTACAGTCCTACAGAAGGTCAATCGCGAGCCCAAATAGCTCAGTGGTAACGTCTCTGACTGCAGGCAGCACTGAGTGACGCGGGTTCGAATCTCAGAAGGGACATGAGTTCCTTCAACGTTGCAGATACGCCTTGCTGACTGGTGAGTGCCAACTAGCACGGAACCTAGGTCAGCAAGGATTGCCTCAACTTCTAATATCATAAATCAATGTGCACTGTGATGGCGAGCTACCTAGTGTCATGGTGGCCACATTGCACACCTGAGTGATAGAATTCAGTCTGCACCGAAGAAAGGACTAGCCAGACACATCACACTAGTTACTAGTGTCCAATCAAAGTAAACACACCTGTGTAATTTGCTTAAGATGATCAGAAGAACTTGTGTTTTATCAGCGTCTTTGTCTACTCTAGATCGACGAGTCAGTACATTTATGACGAAACTGAATAAGATTAGTGAGATTAAGCATTCCTGAGGGATACTATTGATTATCGTTACTTCAAATGACAACTCATCATAAATTTCTACACTGCTGTATGATTTCGAGTAGATTACCCTAATTGGTACAATTTACTTTCTTGACACTGGCATCACAGATTGATGTTACAACAGCAACGCTTTATCGATAGGGTCAAATGCTGCCTACATTCCAAAAAATACGAAAAATGTAAAACTTCAGCAGGTGTGTCTGTGTACCAAAACATTATAAGCAAGAAGATATGATCAATACACATTACTTTGGGCCTGAATAAGCGTCGATGGCGCAGTGGCAGAATGCTCTTCAGTCACTCACACTGTCCCGGGTTCGAACCCCAGCCAACGCAGCCTCAAACCTCAATTAGCTGGTAATAGGCCAGGCAACGAGGAAAGGTTGGACGTGAGACTAGCGATCCCACCCCGTAACCACTGCTTAAAGCCCTATCTTCAACTGGGAACTCAAAGAAATGAAATAAAGTAATGATAAAAATAATCGGGCCTGAATCCAGCCAGGGTTTATTCACTCTTCTTGTCCCATTTGTGTTTCTCAGGACTATGGGACCTAGAATCTTAGACATTATGTGAAGGTGATCTCCTTGTGATTATCACAGAAAGATTTATTTATCAACATCGATAATTCGCTTACATAATCAATGATTCTTACCTTGTTCCTCATAGACCCACTAGACCTTGAACTGATTTAAAGCGAAACGGCAAATATATAAAATTTCACTCATTGACTGAATGACAGCGTTTTTTCAGTGATATACGAATATTCTTGACTTCTGTTATCTTGCTGATGGTAACTAGCAGTGGAATCCAGGATGGAGAGTTCGTCTTGCCTGGGACTTGTCAGGTGGACACATCTACGTCCTCTATGAGTCATAGTTTTCCAACTAAGGCTTGAACTCGGCACCCATCGTTTTAAATGCCAAAGCGTTATCCACTAGGCTGCTGGGCCATTACAGCCCCCTCTTGTGTAACCGGTATCAGTTTTTACTTAATGAAATTAATATTTTCGAATTTGCTGTTGATTGATTTTACTTGGTTCGAGTCCTAGTGTGAACAAGAGGCCTCAGCTGAACTTCTCCATTGTACCTAGTTCTCCTTGATCTTGTTTTCAGATGTCTGCAAGACTGCCGTCTAGCTCTCATTTCCTTTTCACATAGTCATTTTTTATTTCTTCGTTGGATTTGCAACCCATCGCTTACTACTAGAGTGCCACTTGAGGAGAGTGGTGTATGATTTCATTTGAAGGTCTCTTCAGCGTATTTCCAGTCCATCTTCATTTTCTTCTGCGTATTAGCCGGGTAGTAGGTTATAGCCTGGTTTTCTGCAAGATTTCCTTGCTTCTTAGTGTTTCTGTCTAGCAATCTGATCTTTAGTGTTGAGACCATAACCTTATTTACAACCAATTAAACCTTATTACTTATTTGAGTTTTCAGCAGTATATCGCCTCTCTTTGTAAATTACTAATAATAATTGTATAATTAATCATTTCTGTTGTTATTACTGTTATTTAGGCGAAAATTCACAATGCGAATTACTGAACTTGAAGATACAGCTGAAAGAGAAAGGCTGAAAGCTGTTTCACTGGAGAAAATGAAGACAAAATTGACGCTTGAAATTAAAGATTTACAAGCTGAAATTGAAAGTGTACGTGTTTTATCAGTCAGAAGTTGTTTTTTTTTAATGAGATTTTCACGCATAATTCTTCTCAACAATTAATTAGGGTATTGAGGTCTATCCTACAGGATATTTGTGGAATCGGTCTGAATAGAACATGATGTGAGCAAGTTGGAACCACTTCAGTTAAACATCAGTGTGTATTGCAGTGCGTCGGTGGCATAGCGGTTAGGACGCTTGTCAACCATGCACATGGTCCGGGGTTCGATCCCCGGCCGGCGCACTCCTTTACCTCACTGAGCCAGAAATAATGCTGGTAAAGAGGAAAGGTTGGACATGAGGCTAGCAACCCCATCCTGTAAAATAAACACTGCTACAGAAACTTCAAGCCACAAGCTTGAAGCCTTGTAATGCTTACTAGCTAGATTAAAGTTATCTAAACATCAGAAAGCTATGCTACTCTTTTGGGACCGAGCCTATTAGTGGTGTAGCCAGCTCAGAGAGCCGAAAAAAGTCCAGACTTCATGAATTCTGGTCAGCTACCTCAGCGAACTGGTCATATTTCTTGTTTAGTGTTCAGACATTGTTAGTTACATTCAACTGTCTAACTGTTTTGGGTTATTTACGTGGAGAATTGCATTGGTCGACAGCATTACCTGTTTACTGAAGGAAGAAAGGTCTTTTCGCATTCTTCGCGTTTCAAGTGAAATATTTCAAGCTTTACAACTTCAGTAATGCTGCTGTTTTTATCTGGACTGGAGCTGCTAGCCTAGTGTTCAGTATTCCATCTTTTCCGCGCTAGGCGATGTTTAGAAGTGCGTCCATTGGGAGTCAAGGCCGTACCTTCCACGTGGTTATAGTACCCTCCACCATTTAACCATTGACAGCCTACCGGTTATATCACGTTGAAAACACCAGTCCTCGTCTGATCAACGAAATGGGAATTTATTCCGTGTGAATTGGCCTAGGACTCATATGGTGCATCCAATTAACAAATTTTAATCATAATGACTGACATTAGGCAACTAATCTACATTTGGTGAATTGGTTAAGTTGACAGTATATACATTAATTGTACAAATCATCTAGGTACAAAAAATTTCCAGGAAATGTTTTTCAAAATAGAAAAATCAAACCTACATCGACATTTCCGTTTCGCGAGATCCTCAAAAGAAAATGGAAAGGGACTCAGCCATCCTTGGATTGGTTTTTCTCAACACTGATAATAAATTTTAGATATGTCTCTTCTCCTTCCAGGAATTATTTTACTCGTTAATTACATCCGAGTAAAACACAGGATCTTAGCTGCATATCTAAGTTCTACTCGTATCTCTGCCGTCACTTCCAATAGGCTCCAAAACTGCCCACAAATTTTAATTTCCTCTTCACATGATCCTTTCCAAGTCACTTAAGACGCTCAACTGGTTGCTTCCCATTCGGAATCAACTTGAGGGTATGCTTCGCGTGTGCTATCACTTGGAAGTCTCTTCAGAGTATGTCCATCCTATCTTGGTGGTTTGTGGATCATTGGTAGAATTCCGGCCTAATGAGCACGCGGTCCGGATTCGATACCTCGTCTATGCTGCCCTAAACCTCATCGCTCTGATTGTAAGCCTGGAAAAAAGGACAGGTTGGGACTGAGGCAGAAACTCTAACCCCGTAAAATAACGTTGCTGTTGAAACCTAAAAGGTTTTCAGTCATATGTTCCCTTTCGGAAAGGAAGGAATGAACAAATTCGCCATTTCCTGCACATTTGTTAGACGGTGGTAGGCTGTTACCAGGTTCTGTGACAGATATCGTTAAGTTTACAGGAAACTTAATGAATCCCTCGAAGTGACGACAGGAGTAGGACAAGGCTGCCTACTATCGCCAATGATTTTCCTGATTGCAGTAGACTGGATAATGCGACAAACAGCAGGCAATGAGGATACAGGCATAAAATGGACTCACACAAAAAACTTGGGGGATCTGGACTTCACCGATGATATATGTCTGATTTCCCAAAAACTGGAAGATATGCAAGCGAAAAGCAACAAGTTGGCAGAAGAAGCATCCAGAGAAGATAGGACTTCAGGTGAACATAGAGAAAACAGAGGTGATGAAGATTCCTGGGCAACACTACCAACAGCAACAACAACAGACAACAATCAGCATAAATGGAAGGAACCTGAAAGAAACTACCTCCTTTACCTACCTGGGAAGCATCGTTTCAACTACAGGTGGACGGAAGTGATGAGGATATCAAAGCAAGAATCGGAAAAACAAGACAAGCTTTCACTACTCTCAAGTCTGTGTGGAGGTCAACAGCACTACTCAGCATCAAAAATAAGATCCGGATTTTCAACTCCAATGTTAAGTCAGTGCTACTTGCTGTATGGATCAGAGACTTGGCCAGCGCGTCATAAAGAGCATCTCAAACAAACTACAGACCTTCATTAACAGTTGTCTTCGCTCAGTACTCAAGATCAGATGGCAGTCAGAAAAGATCAGCAATAGGGACCTGTGGGAGTGAACTAAAAAGGAACCGATTGTGCAACAAATAAGCGGGAAGAAATGGAGATGGACTGGCCATACTCTGAGGAAACCATCAAGTGATATCACTAGACAATCCATTGCTCGAGTGGAACCCGAAAGGGAAGCGGCGAGTTGGTTGGCAGTGCAAGGGTGACTTGGAGGAGGTGATGTGAAGAGGAGATGAAAACGTGTGGGCATTCTTAGAGCCAGGTGAAGCCTCTAACAGAGAACCGAACGCAATGGAGACGCACGGCTGAAGCCCTATATTCCTCCAGGAATTAAAGGAAACAATAATAATATTACAGGTTATGTGCCTGGGTATCTTAAAGAATTAACTACTGCCAAAAGAGGCTGAAAGCAATGTATTGTGTTGATGTCACCTACATTCGGATGGTAATCACCAGTGATCATACCAGAAGCCTGGAGCCTTTTCCACTGGCTAGTTGCACTCTGTATATCACATTGTAACCTGTTAAATCTGTTACCCTAAAGAGACAATCTTCTCTGGTTACTCGATCCCAAGGCTATTCGGCTTTGAGTAAATGTCTCTGTCGTCAAGATTAGATGGTTTTTCATTTGACGACCATGGTAGCTGCATTTCTCTGCAGCACAGATATACATCTCTATGTTAACTGACATCAGGAGGTAAAGTCACATCTATGTCAGACTTCTGAATACAGTTCCTCAAGGTGCTGAACGAAGATGTACTGTTATAAGACATTTTTTCTTAAGTGTATGTCGTTTCTTTGATTGCATTTATTTTTATTGCTGAATATACTTTCCAGTTGTCATTGGAGAATGGTGAATTAATGCGTCGTGCAAAAGCTGCTGAATCATTAGCCTCTGATCTTCAACGTCGTGTCGATGAGCTGACAATAGAAGTTAACAACTTGTCTTCACAGAATAGTCAACTTGAAGGTGAAAATATGCGATTAAAGAGTTTAGTAAATGATTTATCTGATAAGAATAATGCCTTAGAACGTGAGAATCGTCAGTTAAGCGGTAAGTTTGCAGTGTTAAGCTTGTTGTATGAAATGTTTTTTTGTACGAACAGTTTAGAAATTGAAGGAATAAAAGGGTAGATACTTTTGAATGGTTTAGGAATTTCCGACTGTGCAGAAATACTAAAATTGAATTGTAGGACGTCCTAGACAAGTGACAATTGTGTTACTTCTCTGAAATTTGCCAGATTATCATATTTTTGAAATTTTCCTCAGACTGCAGCACAGCACGATGATGCTTCTGTATGTATACCTGATGGGTATCAGAGATAGACGAACAAACGCCTGTCCATACATAAGTTCACATGATTCTATGATGGATTTCGTCGCCAACAGATATCAGTTAGAGGTCTGTTGACAGGCAGAAAACAGTCCCTTAATCATGTTTTTGACACTGTCACCAGTGACTGGTCACGACGCCAAGACTATCCGTCAAATCTCAGCGTTCATATAACTTGAACTGAATTTGAGATTTTCCTGTCGATTGATTGGACCGAAGTGCTTGGTCTCAGGTTGACATGTCGGCTTCTTGTGCAGATGCTTCGACGATGTCTGGGCATGTAATTAGAATTTAATTTGTGGATGGTGACTAGCAGTGGAATCCAGGATAACGCGCATTTCGTCCTATTTGGGACTCGTCATCTGGATGTCAACATGTCAACCTGAGACCGAGCACTTCGGTCCAATCAATCGACGGGAAAATCTAAAATTCAATTAAATAATTAATATGACCCGTTGCACAAGAGATAGTGGCTCTCGTGGCCCAAGTGGTCTAGTGGATAACGCTTTGGCGTTTGAAACTATGGGCACTGGGTTCGAGCCTCGGTGGGAACATCATCACTGACTCACTGGGAAATGCAGGTACATCCACTAGCTGATGAGTCCCAAATAGGACGAAATGCGCGTTATCCTGGATTCCACTGCTAGTCACCACCCACAAATTAAATTCATATAACTTTATTTTAGGTAACTGGGCATTTTCGGGCGTTATTTTTACGCCGTGAGATTAGCATCATTCTAAAGGACAATGAGGACTGTATAACTAACTCTTCATTCTCAGGAACTCTGTCATAGTGAATGGAGATGAAGACTTAGAAAACAGAAGTAATTCTTAGGAAGTTTGAACCTAAGGCTATTTAAGACAATGTCAGCTTGTGATATTTGGTCAAATGTACAAATGCATCTTGGTGTTGTGTTTGACTTCTCACGATATTCATGACTTCTCATGTGAGTACTAAGGAGACAGTCTCTAGCTTCAGGGGAAAAAAGATACATATTGCAGAAGCGACCGAAGTGAGGGATGATAATAGCCAATAAGGACGAAATGTTCATTGCGTAATTCGTATATTATCGCTCGCTGAATATGGTGACTACCTGCCCAGCCGTCTTCATTTCTTTTCCCTCAACATTATTGGCGTTTATGCCCATCCAAATGGTGTTATGAAGTATAAGCGTTAGGCTACAGTTTCATAAATGCCACAATGACTTACCAATCTTTGAATTGCTCTACTTTGCTTCAAATATTCCTGCAGTTGTACTCATTAATTCACTCTTTTTTTATTTTGGTGCTTATTTTAGACCAAGTCAAAGAAATGAAGAGTTCACTTCGAGATGCTAATCGTCGTCTAACTGATTTAGAAGCTCTTCGATCCCAGTTAGAAGCTGAACGCGATAATCTTGCCTCAGCTTTACACGATGCTGAAGAAGCTCTACGTGATATGGATCAAAAATATCAAGCTTCACAAGCTGCATTGAATCATTTGAAATCGGAAATGGAACAAAGACTTCGTGAAAGAGATGAAGAGTTGGAAAGCTTAAGGTGAGCAATTTAGAACTGGTATTCGCGATTTCCTTTTATGAGTTTTCTCATACTGTGTTTAGTAGTCAGACAGAAAGGCAACTGTCTTTAGCCTCACAAAAGTAACGAATTATGGCTATATGGTTAGAGGAAACCACCAGAAATGAGACGATAATATTGATACTAGAAGAACGTTAAGTATGAAGGAACTTCATTCCCCACAAAACAAAAAGGTTCTAGCCAGGTAGTCTCAGCCTTAAACCGATGACGAATCACTTCATTTAGTGGATGCATCAGTTCATCTCCCAGAAGACTTCCTCTGACTGCGGTAGACAACATATTGCTGTGAGTAGAACATACTCTGTTGGCCTCAGTTGATTCAGGTTTTCAATCACATCATAAAGAACAAAACCTGCAGGGCAAAGTTAAACTTTAAGCACCACTAACTAGCTACCAATCAGCGAATGACCTCGAACGCACCAATCACGTGAAGGAGGCATTTTTGAGTATGGAATAATATATATTTATGAAGAGAAAATGCATAAAAACTGTATAAAAGTGTGACAGAGGATACCTTTCTCTCACATGTGATAAAAAGAGCTCTCAGTTTTAGTTTGGAGTATCAACAGAGTATAATCCCATTGTGGGTAAAATTTATTTTGATAAAGTCTCACGGTGTTATACAGTAATATTTACTGGACAATAAACTGTGCTCGAAACGTGGTCATCAGTAAATATTACTGTATAACAATGTGAAACTTTATCAAAATAAATTTTACCCACAATGGAATTATACTCTACCACTGCAGTGCACAAGTTCTATTCTTATATCAACAGAGTAATTTAACCACATTCTATGCATGTAATTATTTAGGTCTTCTAACCCTAACAATAACCCTAATCTTTCCTAAACCTAACCCTAACGTGAAAATATCCCTAAACTAACCCTAATCTAACTTGAACTAACGCTAATGTCGCCTTTAATAGGTTAACCTAACCCTAACTTGTCATTGGCCTTTCCCAAACCTAAGGTGAAACTTGCTAGAAATCCCATTTAATAACCTAACACTTCGATGAGCATATTTTATTTGTGATGACGACATTATCTGCCAGGTTTCACTAACTTGCTCAATGAGCATTTCAAGGTCACTGGTGCGGTCGCACTCCATTGATAGTTAGTTAGTGGTGCTTAAAGTTTAAAATGTGCCCACTTTACTTCAACTGTAGACAGCCTAAAATATACGTGTAGCATTCAGTAAATAAGAACAAAGATTTTTTAATTCTCATCAGTTTGTCTGTAAGGATTTGCTTTGTTTCAGTTTTGATTACGTACGGATCGATATCAGTCAGAGAACCATTGGAAACCACGGAGTAGTGGACAGCTGTTTCGTCCTAGTTTGAGACTCATCACTGGGTTTCGAATGCAGCTATCCAGTGGTCCCTGGTTTTCAGTATTTTTTATTCTATTAGCAGAAGTAACTCATTTAGGTGATTTCAAGCCCCCTTCAAATGTTTACTTCTACATTATTACGTAATCTCTTCACTTAGTGTTTTTATTTCACTTGAAGAGAAGCCTAGAAATAAAATATGCACACTTTATACTGAACTCTCTGTTGATAAATAAAGCACCTATCATCAAAACGTCTAACTCACTTGTTCCAATAACCACAATCTCCACTTAAACAACCATCTTGACAATAAATTCATTCTCTCGTATCTTCACTCGAAACAATCCTATTTTACAGGCATAAAATAGAATCAGGCCGTACTATTCAACTGTTTACTTACCGTCTTAGACACACCAAAGCGGTTATAACTTAGTATACGAAACGAGATCGATCGCGTCCCAGTGGCGTAATGGTCTACGAACTCATTCGTCTAGTAACAGGAAGCCCCTGGGTTCGAACCTCCCTGTGGTGGATGCGTGCTGATGAAGCGGAGTCCCAAACTTGACTGACGAAACAGCTGGCTGTCCAGTACTCTCTGTGGCTGGTTTTCCAATGGTTCTCTAACCGATGTCAGCTTACGATGAAATCCTGTAACCAGTCAAACAAAATGCCTACAAACCAATACTTGAACAACTAGATTCTGTCTACACTCCACTCATTCGTCAACCAATCAGATGATTCAGGATACAGAAGTATAAATTCAGTGGTGTAAGAACCCCCGGGCCAATCATCGTCATCTATATTCAGCTATTTGTATTTAGTTTATCTGACTAGAGAAACCAATTCCTCATCCTAATACTCAAAAAATAGCTAACTGTATGACACTCAAGACTCGAAGAGAATCCCTTTTAAGTCCTATTTTTAAACTTTCCTTTTCTCTTTTTTTTCTTACAGAAAGAGTACTGCTAGAACAATCGAGGAGTTGACAGTGACAATAACTGAAATGGAAGTGAAATACAAATCAGAATTGTCACGTTTGAAGAAACGTTATGAAGCCAATATTGCTGAATTAGAGATACAGTTGGATGCAGCAAATAAGGCGAATGCCAATCTAATGAAAGAGAATAAGAATTTAGCACAACGTGTTAAAGATTTGGAAACATTCTTGGATGAAGAGCGTCGTTTACGTGAAGCAGCTGAAAGTAATCTTCAGGTGAGTCATGCTGGAAAGAATTAGCCTTGTGTCGTAATTTTGATGTCGTTCTCATTTTATTAGTCTTGCTTGCCGACCGACGAAAATCATTCTACCTGGTTTAAATGTCGTTCATTATTTATTATAAAAAGTCCTGATACAAAGGAAAAAAACAGACAAGTAATGTGTCTGTCATTCAGATAACTTCGGGAGAGAAGATCAGATATGCGATTACCACGGAGGAGGTAACGTTTGTAATTGAAAGGTACAATGTAGAGATGCTTAACTGAGATCTGCATTTAATTGAGTACTACAAGTGAGAGGCTTTTCTTTTGACCTAATTCACCATCTCTGAATGTAAATGAACATTACTCACAAAATGTTTTAATCTTTTTGTGACGTTGGACAGTTTAATACTACAGTTGACACCCTATTCGACCGGAATGGATACACCGTTCGGTCATTAGGCAGTAACCAATTTAGATATGATGGAGAAGAAATTTTAGCTCAGGTGGATGATTTTGATGTGGTTGTGTTCTCTGAGCTGGTTAGTTAATTTGCGAAGCTTTCATTGCCCTACTTACTAGGTAACATCTTCAGTGCATACTTCAATCTGTTGAAGTGAGCTTTTAGATTTCTCCACAAGTTTATTGGTCATCTCTCCTGGTGGGTGACCTTGAAAGTGATTGGTTGTTTTTGTGTGTTTTCACACCCTCTAGGCTTCTACTTGTATTGGTATTGGTGTTGATTGTTTCCTTGACCTGAACTTTGACCCTTTGTGTGTGAGATTTCCTTCTTATCGGTTGGTAAATTTTGTCTATGTCTATGTGTCTATTGATTGACGATTCACTGGAATACCAGGTGGGCTTCTAAAAATTCTCTGGCTAGCATTCTTGGTGTTTCCTCTGTCTAATATTTGAATGCTGGTTGTCCCAGTCGAATTGATGTCCGTGGTTGTCTGTATGCAGCGATATGAAGGAGGGAGTGGATGACATGTCTTTTGATGGCTAGCTTATGATCATGGATACGAAGACGAAGCGGACCTTGTACACTTTGACCAATGTAGTGTTTTTCGCAATTGTTACAATCTATTTTGTAGATGATGTTTGGTTTTATCTTCTTTCCCTATTGAGTCTTTTGGTTGACATAGAACTGAGTGAAGTGATTTTATTGGTTTGTGTGCAGTAACCAATTTCATGTGTATACTCTTTAGTGGTAAGTGAACTCTATCAGTCAGCTATCAGTGCATACAATGAATAATTTAATTACCTTCAATACTCAAATATTCTTTCTGAATGATCGTCAGACACCTATCAATATTTCAGTATATCACATCCCTGTGAGTACTTGCAAGTCTACGGAACAACACATATTCAATATTTACGGTATAAGTTAGAAAATCATTAGAAACCAGGGGCGTATTGGTCGGCTGTTTCGTCTTAACGTTGAATTACAAAATGAACAGAAATTAGAATCCATGATTCACTGAATTCCAGTGTTGTGGCTTAACAGTCAACAGGTTGGTCTCATAAATTGAAGGTTCTCAGTCCCATTGTTGATGAGATTATAGGTGCACTCTGTCAAACATTCGTAAACTGTGGCGAAGTCTTATCACTTCGGAAGATTATTATTATTATTACTGTTCCCTTGGGTTCCTAGTGGAACATAGGGCTTCAACTGCACATCTCCACTTGCTTCTGTCTTCTGCTGTACTTTTCACCTGCATCCATGTTAGTCCATACTGTTTCAACTCTTCTTCACACGATCTCCTCCATGTCACCCTTGCACTGACGTCCCACTCGCCGCTTCCCTTTCGGGTTCCACTCGAGCATTGGCCTGACGCGCGATGTCACCCAGTGGCCTCCTCAGCGAGTGTCCAATCCATCTCCACTTTCTCCTGCATATTTGTTGGGCGATTGGTTCTTGTTTTGTTTGTTCCCATAGTTTCTTGTTGGTTTTGTTCTTTCCGGCCATCTGATCTTCAGCATAGAGCGAAGACAGTTGTTGATAAAGGTCTGCAACAGGCTGTTGGAAATATTCTTTGTGACCCGCCAAGTTTCTGATCCGTATAGAAGAACTGACTGACTTGACGTTTGTATTGAAAATCCGAATTTTGTTGTTGATGCTGAGTTGAGTGAAGAAGATTTCCAGATTGGTTTCAGGTTGATGAATGTGTTTCTCGCCTTCCCGATTCTCGATTTGACATCCTCGTCCGTTCCTCCTGTAGTTGAGACAATGCTCCCTAGATAAGTGAATGAATTAACCTCTTTCAAATCCCTCCCGTTGATGGTGATTGGCGCTGGATGTTGCTGTTGTTGTTGTTGTTGGTTGGTTATTTTCATAACCTCCGTCTTGTCTATGTTCACCTGGAGTCCTGTCTTCACTGCCTGCTTCTTCGACCAGTTTGTCGGTTTTCGCTTGTAAGTCTTCGATTTTGTGTGACATCAAACATAAATCATCCACGCGCGAAATCCAGGTCTTCTAGGTTCTTCACGTCGGCTTCGGAAGATTAAGTCACCTTTATATATTCACCAAACAATTTAGCATTCCACTAATCCTTTCATAGTTAATTCTGTTTTGAAATTTAAAATGAATGTACTATTATCTCCACCTTTTTTTTATTTATTTGCATGCATTTTTGTTTCGACCTTCAATGTAGCCCTTTTAAAATATGACCTATATTCGTTCTGTTACGCCAACTTAATGATTTATTATTGTTCGTGTAAATGCCTATTACAAGTACAATATGAGATCAGATTATTCGAAATGCGTAGATTTTAGATAAATTAAGTTTTCTACGAACAGATAAAAGAAAAACACCAATGGGATCATCGCCCATATCAGAATTATAGCTGGCATCATACAAAGATTAGAATTAATAGCTCTACCTATAATTAAACCAAAATTCTGGACGGGTACATTACGTTGATGATACATTTGTAATAATGAAAAGAAATGTGATTTGGAATATACCCATAAATTAATAAACAACATATTTGAAGACACTAAATTCACCATGAGAGAAGAAGAATTAGATAACAAAATCCCATTTTTAGATGTCTTAATCAGGAGAACTAACACAGGAAATTTAGAAACACAAGTATATAGAAAATAAACGCACACAGATCAAATACTCAACTATACTAACAATAATCCAATTACCCACAAAAGAAACTGTGTGCAGACATTGTTTAAAAGAATTCAAACACACACTTTGTAGCACTCCAGCGTTGAAAAGAATGGAAGAAAAATACCTACTAACGGTCTTCAAAAAGAATGGTTATCCACAAAATTTCATCAAAAAGTGTTTAAAATCGAATCACAACACCAAAAGGGAAACCATCATCAAAGACCACAAGAAAATTTATCCTACCATATATAAAAAATATCTCTGAAATGACAGCTAGAATATTGAAACCGTTTGAAATAGATATAGCACACAAGCCGGTCAAATCACTTAATTCGATATTGTGCAAACCGAACGATCCAACAGAAAAAGGAGATAAAATTAATGCCATTTAACAGACAATACATCGGTGGTCAAAGTGGGCGTCCCCTTCGAATCAGAATCCAAGAACACAAATCAGCTGTGAAAAGACATGATATCCATATTCTTTCATATCAATGCATATAGATAATTATGGACATCAGTTCGATTGGGATAATGTCGAAATTTTAGACAGAGGAAACACCAAAAGTGTCAGGGAATTCCTAGAAGCCTGGTACTCAAACGAATCAGCCAGCGATTAACAAACATGTTAATATAGACCAAATATACCAACTAATAAAAAAACAAATCATGTGACGAGAAAGTTTAAAATCCAAGTCAATAAAAAACGATCAATACAGATGTAATACAGATGGTTACCAGGAGACGCAATTCTATCACTCATGGAAAATTTAAATCATTTCACTTTATGCTAAAAATTGCGCTGAAGGGGGATGTTGTCCAGAGGGTGGACGACGAAAGCTCCGTAACTAAACCAACCAGCTCAGAGAACACTACCAATTGTAAGTTTTCTACTGTTGTATCGTCCGAATTCAAAGTAGGAGCCAATTTTATTTCAAATTATTAAAAGAATGTGCAATAAAAGTATTGAATATTCAACATTCCATTGTAGGCGTTTAATTTGGTCTTTAAACCGTCTAATTGATTTTTTCTCCTCTCTCTCTCTCTGTCAAGATCTCTGAACATAAACGTATACAATTATCAAATGAAGTTGAAGAATTACGTAGTGCACTTGAAAATGCAGAACGTGCACGTAAACATGCTGAAACTGAATTAGAAGAGGCTCAATCACGTGTCAGTGAATTAACTATGCAAGTGAATACATTGAGTAATGATAAACGTCGTCTTGAAGGTGATATTGGCGTAATGCAAGCTGATATGGATGATGCTATTAATGCAAAACAAGTAGGTTATCATAAATATTTGAAAAAAATGTCTTGTTTACTCAAGTTTTTATGATTTTCAAGTATTGGTTTTGTAGTGATTTTGTTTAATTGGTTGGAGGATTTCATCATGAGCTGACATTGGTTATAGAACCATTGGAAACCAGCCACAGGGAGTACTGGACAGGTGGTTCGTCCACATAGTTTGGGACTCTTCACAGTACCCAGTCACCACAGGAGTTCGAATGAGTTCGTAGACCATTCATCAGTCACTGGGAGCCGATCCAATGGCCAGGCAGCCCATGAATTCTAACTTCTGACAATTCACGACATAGTGCGACCTGATTGAATTAACCAGAGAGCTAATTTTGGATGCATAGAGGTTCCTTGAACTCATTCCTTGATATCAATATGATGAATGAAACGAGGTTACTTGTTGAAGAGTCACTTCTATTCGAAACCAGAAGGTGCATCTCGTCTTGTTTGGGATTCCTGAGCCGGATATACCTGTGATAAATCCAACTGATCAGCTGTGAAAACTTCTCTCCTAGATTTCAAACACGATTGTAATAAGTCTTGGTTTAAATAGAACTATGTGGCTCCCTCGGGTTCCAAGCATAAGGCTTCAACAGCATGTCTCCACTTTATCCTATTATCTGAGGTCCGTTTTGGCTGAACCCACGAGTATCCATAAGCATTCATCTTCGCCATGTCACCCTTCATTTCCTATTCGGGTCCTACTAGAGTGATGGCCTAGCACTCGATGTTATTTGACGGTCTCCCAAGAGTGTGTTCACTCCAACTGCATTTGTGACGACAGAAGACAAGGGCCAGGCAACAGATCCTTTATTGAGAATTCAAGAGATATATATAGATTGCTACGTACATTATTATTAGCGTTATTGTTAGCAGAGAGGTAACGTCTTCTGATTGGTTGTTTTCCTGCTGAAGGTTATTCTGTGCGGCCATATATCTGCGAATCGTACTTGCAAATGTTAATTATGTTGTGATTGGTTGTTGAGTTAGTCTTTGTTCTTGTTTTTTTCTCATGACCAAGATTTGGGACGTAAACACATTGACGTAAATTGCGCTGTCTACCAATTTTGGCTAGCAGACAGCTGTCACCACATTACTACTACCAACTTACGAGATATTTGTTGAGCTACAGGTTCTTGATTTATTCGTTTCCAGAGTTTCTTGTTGCTTACACTTTCTGACTGGCCATCTGACCTTCAGTATGAAGCCAGAGATGCAGGCAGCTGTTGATAAAAATGAAAGCAGCCTACTGGAAATGCTTTCCGTGATTCGCCAACTTTCTGACCCATATAGAAGTGACTTAACATTGATGTTGAAGACCCGTGATTTTTCTCTTTATGCTAGGTGTAGCAGATTTGCAAAGTGATTTCAGAGTGATGAATTTCTCTTCTACCTTTCCGATTGTTGTTTTTGACATCCTTATCTGTGTGCTAACTGCCCGTTGTTTGAAATGATGCTTGCTAGATAAGTAAAGGGATTGACGTCCCTCAAATTTATTCCCTGTGATTTTGATTGGTGCTTGCTGCTGTCATTGTTGGTGGTTGGAAGTGTTTAATTATGACAGTGAGGAAATTAGACAGAAAGAGAATGAAAATACAAGTCAGTGACTATCGTTCTAACCAGCCTGCCTAAAACTATCCCGACAACTAAACAATTGGATGGTATTTTTCCATACTTGGTTCCTTTGCATCTTGTCTTGAAAATGTCACAGTTACCTTACTTTACACAACATTCGCCATATATAAAAATATATTTTTGTTCCTTCACGTTCCCAGTGGAACATAGGGCTTCAAGCTAGAGCCAGCTTGAAGTTTCTGTAGCAGTGGTGATTATTTTTACAGGATGGGGTTGCTAGCCTCATGCCCAACCTTTCCTCCTTACCAGCTTTTTTATTACTAGCTTAGCGAGGTAAAGGAGTGTGTCTGCTGGCCTGGGATCGAACCCCGGGCCATGTGCATGGTCGGCGAGCGTCTTAACCGCTGTGCCACTGACTGCACTATATATATGTATACATTCATGTGTCAAATCTTCTAAACCTGCGATTGTGATAATTTGCTTTTGTTTAGTTACAGGATTGCATCATAAGCTGATATCGGATTCTGCTTAGTCCTGTCAATCATATTACGTCACTTAATTTACTTATTTAATTTTTCTATACTTTCTACCCGATTAACGCCTTTCGTTATACATAATTTGTCATCGCAAAACTATTTAAAGTTACAATGATACATCTTTGGGAACATTCCTCTTGTTGCTAAGATATTACATATATATACGTTTGTGCAGGTTGAGAATGATATCGCTCAAAATAATAACTCTTTTATATTTTAACCGCATAAATTAAAAATAACGCTGAGGTATAAACAAATGGTGGCATCTACTGTTAACTGGTTAGAAGTAGTTAGCAGTGGAGTTCAGGGGGAATATTTTGCCCTATTTGGGACTCATCGTGCGTTGGTGGCAAAATGGTGGTATGCTTGCAAACCACACAGGTGGTTCAGGGTTCAGTCATCGGCCACCGATGCACTCCTTTTCCTCGCTAATTTAGTAATAAGACTGGTAAAGAGGGAAGGTTGGGCATGAGGCTAGCAACTCTATCCTGTAAAAATAAACACCACTGCTACCGAAACTTCAAAGCTCTAGCTTGAAGCCTTTCTTATGTTTCACTGGGAACGTAAAGGAATAAAATAATAATGATAACAATCTGGGACTCATCACATGGATATAACTGCATCTTTAGTGAGTGACGGAGTTCTCCCTGAGATTCGTATCTGATGTCAAAGAGTCAGCCATTAAGCCAGTCAACTACGACAACCACCTCTTGTGCAACAGGTGTCAGTAGTCATTTGTTAAGTTACTTTGACTAATATTATTGGACTTAAATGCTTAGACGAAGCATCTGCACTAGAAGCCGAACGACTTAATAAATATGGAGCATTTCAACCCAGTATAATCAACTGAAAATATGGTATCTATTGTTGAAATATATTGATTTCGTTAAATTAAAATATTTCTTGGGTGACTGGTCAACAATTTAAAGTCACACTACAGTATTAGAGAGGTTAGAATTTATGGGCTAATGAATTCCAACCCGGCAGCAGAATGGTCATTGGGCTGGCTTCATAACCATATAGACTGTGGGTTTGACTACCATTGGGCGTTATGCGTGTGCAGCGCTGAAGAGACCCACATCATGACGAGAAATCTATCCATTGTTACTTGGTCTTCAATGATTCTTTAACTGATGTCGGTTTATGACGAAATCTAGGCTGGAATAAACTTAAGAATTAAAATGACGTGATGCTATATATCTCCACATTGACTACAAAGTAATAAACGCCTGTCGCGTTCCACGGATCCCTACTTTGACCTCCTCACATATGAAGTGTGTCTAATTCTCTATAATACAAGAATTTCATTGTAGAGTTTTATTATTATTATTGTATCCTTTAATTCCTACAGGAACATAGGGCTTCAGCCGTGCGTCTCCATTGCGTTCGGTTCTCTGCTAGAGTCTTCACCTGGCTCCATGTCTGCCCACACGTTTTTATCTCTTCTTCACATGACCTCCTCCAAGTCACCCTCGCACTGACTACCAACTCGCCGCTTCCCTTTCGGGTTCCACTCCAGCAATGGCTTGTCTAGTGATGTCACTTGATGGTTTTCTCAGAGTATGGCTAATCCATCTCCATTTCTTCCTGCAGATTTGTTTCACAATCGGTTCCTGCTGGTTTGGTTCACTCCCAGAGATCCTTCTCTGTTGCTGATCTTTTCTGACCGGCCATCTGATCTTGAGTAGTACTGAGTGAAGATAACTGTTAATGAATGTCTGTAGTTTGTTTCAGATGCTCTTTATGACGCGCAGTACAAGTCTCTGATCCGTATAGTGAGTAGCACTGACTTCACATTGGAGTTGAAAATCCTGATCTTATTTCTGATGTAGAGTTTTAGTTATATGTATATATGATGACAATTTTCTTCTGTTGTGTGGTTTTTAGGCTGCTGAAGACAGAGCAACTAGACTGAATACTGAAGTTCTCCGTTTGGCAGATGAATTACGTCAAGAACAAGAGAATTATAAACATGCTGAAGCTTTACGAAAACAATTGGAAGTTGAAATACGTGAAATTACTGTGAAATTAGAAGAAGCTGAAGCATTCGCTACTCGTGAAGGACGTCGTATGGTTCAAAAACTACAGGTAATCTAAATTTAGATAATTTTAAAAACTGGTAAAGTTTCCAAGTGTTTAATTAAAAAAGTGAAAACAAAGTTGAGCAAAGCGTTGTCATGAAAGCGAAATGAACAACTTTTTATCTCTTTTATACAACATAAACAAACAGCGCCTAAAAACTTTCTGTTTACCAGAGAATCAATTTAGTCCCTAGTTTGAATTTTCACTGCAAACTAAGTCTTACTTCAGCTTTCGTCATCCTCCGCGTAAGCCAACTTTCAGTCCAGTGACCATTTCACATTATGGTAGCGAATAATTATGATTACAGTGATATTGAATAATGCAAGAACAACAGTGGTTTTTGCAGAATAAAATGGTACCACCCTTTGTTTATTTCGTTGGCTTCTCACCAGCTCAGCTGCTTACAAGCCAAAGTCATTATTAAGTATATCTATAGAAACAATTTTAACATACTTGCACAGCGAGTTCATTTTTGAACAAAAATCAATCACTATATACATCCAAAAATAATATTAAACACTATTCCTAACAATAATGATCATACACAATGGAAGCTTTTAACATTACGTAATCAGGTAAAAGAGAGGTGAAAATATCCAGTTACCAGGAGGGGCAAAGAAAGACTGATAACTGCTTCTTTCTGAACGCAGAAATCAGGTTTCAGGAGCTTGGTGGAGATCGCTTCAGCAAAAATGAGGAGAATTAAACTCTTTTGCCTACTGATAATTTCGAAGGATCTTACGACGTCCACCTCATGACCCATGTGAAGTAGACGTCTGGCGATGACACTGTTGGAAGCATTTTTTCCCTTTAGATACAGGCTTTCTGTTACATGTTCAGAAAATCGGAGATATGCCCTTCTTCTTTCTATTCTTCTAATATAACTGCTCCCACAGATACATGTAAATTTGTATATACAGTTGCATTTAACACGAGGAGGGTATCTATCGATTTTCGATTGCACCAAAGAGCAAGTTGTTCGATAGATGGGAACAAGCTTAGCCAGCTGCAGAATAGGCTCTGGCTGCTAGTGACGTCCTCAATCTTCTGTTTACAATTGCTGTAATATTTTCACCTTTATAATCAAGTTGAATGTAGATGGGCTTTTTCTCCACTGTGATTTGTTTGACATTTGAGACTTCAGATCTTCCGTACTTGTTAATGAACCTTTGAGGGTAACCATTAGTTCTCAAAATCTTTTCGAGAAACATAAATTCTTCCTCTAGTTTGTCTGCAGAGCATATTCTTCTCGCTCTATAGTACAGAGTCTTGACCAATGCTCGTTTATAGCTATATAGGAGCAGGCGAATATATATATATATATAACTATTCATTGATGTTTGTGGTTTTCGACTGAAGTATCCTCGACTGTATCATCAACCTTAATTAGTATACGGGGTCTGCGAACTAATGCCTTTTTATCGCCAGGATTAACAACTCGAAGTTATCTGTTTTCTTGACAGTCAGCAGAAGAATCCAGGATGCGCATTTTTCATCCTATACAGAACTTGCCAGCTAGATGTACCTGAATCCCTGGTGGGGTTTTTGCATTCCTTTATATCGATTATTTACAATAAATAATAACGACTGCATTAACTGGTCATGTCTACTTATTTTAAACTTTTTATATTATAATTTAGGCACGTGTACGTGAACTTGAAGCAGAATTCGACGGGGAATCACGTAGATGTAAGGATGCATTAGCACAAGCACGTAAATTTGAACGTCAATATAAAGAATTACAAACACAAGCAGAAGATGATCGTCGTATGGTTTTAGAATTACAAGATTTATTGGATAAAACTCAAATGAAAATGAAAGCATATAAACGTCAATTAGAAGAAATGGTAAATTGATATTTGGATCTTTGTTTTAAAAAGTTTTTTTAGTAAATGACACATATATATATGTCCATACAATTCAAGAGACAATATGGCTGATAATACAATCCAATATAAGCTAAGTAATCAAGTATTGGTTTGTAGGGATTTGATTGATTGGTTACAGGATTTCATCATGAGCTGAAATCGGTTAGAGAACCATTGAAAACCAGCCACAGGGAGTACGCCACAGCTGTTTCATCCTAGTTTTTTTGGAATCATCGGCAGTACGCACCCACTGCAAGGGGTCGAACCAAGGACCCTCCGGTTACAAGGCAAGCAAGCTGGTATACCATTCAGCCACTGGGACCCGATCCCTCAATGTCCACTCCATGAATTCTAACTTCTACCAATTCGTGAGATTTAGCGCGACTGGCACCAACCAATGTCATCAGTGGGACATCCATCCTCACACTTGACTGGATGGACCTCACTGGTCATGACTTCTCACTAGAACTCCAGGAAACTCCGTCCTGTAGCCAGTCAGTCACTAGTGAGCATCCTCACAAACCAACTCTTGTTAGGAGCTGAAGTCAGTTAGGGAAACTTTGAAGACTAAGGTGTCTACTGAACAGGCTAACCTCGTAAACTGTGTTTTTGGATTCAGAAGTTAATGGAATCATGGGTACACGCTACTGAAGAGTCCCAAACCGGGGAAAAACACAACTGTCTAGTATTTCTTGATTCTCAGGGATTCTCCAAGTGATATGAATCCCTTGAAAAGTGTACATTTGAAATTTAATCAAATATTATTCACGATCAGATCAATAATAGCCACAAGATGAATAGCCTAAATTCTGTTGTGAATTCATGCCTAGTGGGATCACCGTTTCATACGGAAGACGATACTAATCAATGCTATTTGTTGTAAATGACAGTGTAATACCACAAACTAACAGGTGCTGGAATTCACCAGTCAATGAATTTCAACACAATAGCTAAATGGTAACCCTGAAGGTCCTTGGTTTGCTCTCATATAGCGTCATGGGTGCATACTGCCGAAGAGTCCTAGAATTCGCGTATATTTGAACTTAAAGTATTATTATAACTTTAAATATGACATTTGTAAAAAATTATATTTGTAATATCTCAGCGATATTGAAATGAGTAATTCCAACGTTTCGTTCGGAAATCTGGTCCGAACTTCTTCAGGGAAATTAATCAAAATTAACATAACAGAGGTTTTATATATAAAAGGCACATCTTTTGTTTTTAAAAACTTTGTCCAATCATGATTCATAAACACAAGTATTAACAAGTATAATAAACAAAATTGTATGAGCTGTGATCAAAATTTGACCTCAGACTTACAAATATTGGTCTACCTTTGTTAAACACTTTAAACAGAGTGTGCATGCGTGTGTGTGTAAACAGTTGTAAAACATTTCTTAACGTCTCCATAGGAAGATATAGACAGTCAGGAATTTGACCAAGTATTTTTAATTAGTGATACATATCCATTTTTATTTATTAATCAGGATTTCCTATGCATCAGCTAACATCAAACCTTCATGTCCGTTCAAACTGCTAGTATCTAGAATTTTATGATTAGAAGTATTTTCAAAATTATGGTGTTTAGGATTAGAGTTTAGTTTAAGCACCCTGTCGAACTTATTGCATTGTCTTCTTTCTGAATATTGAGTTGCTTTATTCGACTTACTGGCGTTGTCAGGTGACTCGACAGCTACGGATTTAGGATGTGCATTTTGTCCAGACAACGGAGACTGAGAACACGATGATTGTGCCAATTACATAGTTTCTTTGTTAATTTAATTCGATAGCAAAATAATTCAAATGAACTGTCGTCAAGATTTACCGATCGGACCAGATTTCCGAACGAAACGTTGGAATTACTCATTTCAATATCGCTGAGATATTACAAATATAATTTTTTACAAATGTCTACTTCTCACTCGGGCCCAAATATTTTAGAACTATTCGTCAAATCTTGACGACAGTTCATCTGAATATTTGCATATATTATTGAAATATTCAATTTCTTTGCATTTCCTCAATATTATAGGAGGAAGTCTCGCAGATTACAATGAATAAATATCGTAAAGCCCAACAACAAATTGAAGAAGCTGAACACAGAGCTGATATGGCAGAGCGTACAGTGACTGTACGTCGAATTGGTCCAGGTGGACGAGCAGTTTCAGTAGCACGTGAGCTGTCAGTCACATCAAATCGCGGTATGCGTGCAACAAGTATGATGTAAAAGCCTTAACACAAACAGACACCCACACACACACATACAAACACACACAAATACACACACACATACCAAAAACAAACCATACGAAAATTAGTATCCATAATCAAAAAACGAAAAAGAAAAATGTTTTCGCTTCTCTGTTTCAAATTTTTATCCTCTCTCTCTTTCTCTCGCTCTATCACACTCCCCTATTTCGTTCTCCCAATTTGCCCCCCCTCCCTTTTACCATCATTCTTTCTGTTTTAATGGTGAAATCTAAATGCATTTAGTCAATTCAAAAATCTAATGCGCTTTACAACATACAAAAATTTCTCTTCTTCGTCACCTTTTCATTCGCCTTTTCTTTCCCCTTTCAAATCTTGGTAATGAAGAATTGGGGAGTGCAAGTAAGCCCGTAAAAGGGGAGGGAATAAAGAATACCAATTACAATTTATTACTACTATTATTATTAGTATTATTATTACTATTACTACTCCTTCAAATTAGCTTTCAGTTACCTAGGCATGATTTTCTCATTCGTTTGTTCCTTTTTTTCTTTCTTTCGTGAAACTGAAGCGCAGTAAAAAATAAAAGGCGGTATTCAGTTTTGCTATTCAACATACCAACATAACCCTGGTATCTTTTATCCCAACACCCTGTCAGCTCCACTGCCGGGCCTCTTTTATTTTTTCTCTCTCTTTCTTAAGTTATACATATTTTTTAAAATTGCCTCCTGTCAACAAATCGTTCAATATACATTCAAACAAATATATATATATATTCACACTGGACTCACCGCTTTGTTTAAATCAACCCACGGAACAACGAAAATGTCAAAAAGTGAACAGCTTAACTATCCTATCTGCTTCCTTTATTCACCTGTTATGCAATTGAGCAAGGAATGAAGGCAAGTCAAACACACGTATTCAAACACACACACACACAAACACACAAGTTGTTTATTCTATTTATCACCAGAATAATCCTCGCAATAATTAGTATGACTACTGTTATTGTTGTTATTATTATTATTATTGCTGTTCCCCCTTTTTTCATTTATTCGTCTCCTGTGTTCCGTCTCTCTGTGTGAGTTAGTGCCAGTCCCCTAGAAAACTGCTCCTCCCTGCCTATTAAACCATACGCCGATATGGATATACACGTATATGCGAGATCCAACGAGATAAAGTTATAAGATAACAGCCAGCATATGAGACAGTCAAAACCTATGCCTTGCTTAGTTTTCAAATGATCATGTTCACGAGCTCTGTCGGTCTGTCTGTCTATCTGTCTGTTTGTCTGCGTCTCTGGTTTTGTGTTTTTCGTGGTTTATTTCGCTCGCTCCACTGTACTATTATTACTATTATTATTATTAATATTATTACTATTGTTATTACCTTACTGTACCAAAGTAATCAAACACTCACACTCACACACACACACTTACACACTTACACAATCTGTTTCTCTTTATCTCTCCTCTGGTCCTAAAAAAATAATCTTGCAATCTTAATTTAATTTAATACAATAAATAGATAATCTTTATTTATTTCTGTGTTCCTTTCGTTTATTATTACACTGACTGAAATCGATTGATGCTGATGATGGGTGGGGTGTTATTGTCGCGGCAGGTTGAAGGTAGTCAGCGCGCAACCTGCTCAAAGTTTAAGCTGTAAAATAGTAACTGATAGCGTTTGTACAGGGTTAGACAGTTATTTACAAGAGTAAATATATATGTGTAAAACTTGGGCACTGTGGTAGTAAGTAATTCCATATTAGTTTGTTTATTAGATGTATCACACACAGTGAGTGAAACAGTATTATTTACTGGATGACGTTTCGAACAAAATTTATTGTTCATAATCATTTCATCAATTATAATCACACGGCTTTGAAACTTGAGTTTTATAGTTTTTCTCCTATTTGTCGTATGGGTAGTAGAATTTTCCAGATATCGAGGACAAGTGATGAATCATTCCTATTACACGTATTTGTAGCTGATTCGATAAACAAAGCTTCTGTTATCAATCTCTCCCTATACCCTGTGACATTAGATTTTAAAACTGTCATCCTATCCAATCCTATTGTGTGGTTGTGTGTAACTGCACTTAGTGCTATAGCTGAACTATTCTCTAGATTTCTTATCTTATTCGGGTCAACCAATCTAGATTTTGCTGCTAGGTTTTTATACTCGACTAGTCTGACTGCCCCTGTTCTACTAGTTTGACCTATGTATTTGACCTGACAATCATTGCAGGGTATTAGATAAACTAAACTGTTTTGTTTTAAAGGCTCTACAGGATCCTTTAACCGACAAAGCTTGTTTCTAATTGAGTTTGTGGGTTTGAATGCCATTTTTATTCAAGGATCCTGTAGAGCCTTTAAAACAAAACAATTTAGTTTATCTAATACCCTGCCGGAATGATTATCAGGTCAAATACATAGGTCAAACTAGTTCGAAACGTCATCCAGTAAATAATACTGTTTCACTGTGTGATATATCTAATAAACAAACTAATATGGAATTATGTACAAGAGTTGTTGACGTGTGACTGGAAGGTTAAAATCTCAGAGTAATTTTAAAGGTAAGGCGTATTCGTACTGATGTGATGTGTTGTACAATTTTTTCCTAATAAATTCCAAACTTCTAGACATTAAAATAAAGATTAGTTGTTTTTAAATGAACACTAGTGCGTTGCGTCCAGTTCTTTGTTTGATGCAGACTGAATTCTATCAGTCAAGTGTGCAGTGTAGCTACCATAGTGGGTGGTTAACCGTTACGATGCACTCTGACTTCTTCTTCCAATCATTTAATAGTAACAGTCCAGAGTGCATCGTCATGGTAAGTCACTTAGCATGGTAGCTGTCAATGGACGTGAACATTGAACGTTTGTTTATTGGAACTGGTAGCCATTGGTGGGCAACTCGAAGGCGCGAATGGTTCGATCGTGTGCAAGTTCGAAGAAGACAGAAGAATACGAATAAAAGTACTTTATAATTTTATTTGTACTAAACATTTGTTTGTAGACTTGTATTAATCTTTACTTTAATTGCCAAACAATATTATAACTTTTTTCAAAGAATACTGGTGTTTTGGAGTTAAAGTCGAGAAGATACATAGTATTTATCGGTTCAGAGCGTCTTCGTTACAATAGGAACTTGAAAGTTTTTATTCATATTCTTCTGTCTTCTTCGAACTTGCACACGATCGCGCCTTCGAGTTGCCCACCAATGGCTACCAGTTCCAATGAACAAACGTTCAATGTTCACGTCCATTGACAGTAGCTATACTGCAAACTTGATTGATAGAACTCAATTTGCACCGAACAAAAGATTCGACGCATAATACTAGCTACTTACTACGGTCCCACAGGAGGTAAATCACGACCGCGAATAGCTCAACGGTAACATCTCTGGCTGCAGCACTTGGTGACATGAAGGGACATAAGTTACTTCAAGGTTGCAGATACGCCGCCTTGCTCTGACTACTGGTGAGTGCCAACTAACAAGAAAACCTAGGTCGATATCTTCCTGCCGATTGCCTCCAACCATCTGATAACAGAGATCAGTAGTAATGTCCAGTAAGTACTCCTTGGTCTTCAGTGATTCTCTAACTGATATCAATCTATGGTCAAACTCTAAGAACTCGAAAACAAACCAACTCTTGAAAATGAATTATTTAATGAAATCATTTCGATTTTCCGTTTTTTTTTATTTCGCCGGATGGAAATGCTTGGTGTCTATTGGCAATATCGACTCCTTGTGTAGACGCTTCACCAATGCCCCGAGGTAAACACGATATAACTTAATTAGTTTTGGCCGAAACAGAGGAATCCAGAACTCGCGTTTCGTTTTATTTGGGACTAGTGTACTAGATGTATGTGTATCCTGATAATTACCTATGTTCTCACTCTACTATTATTGTTATTATTATTGTTCCCTTGGGTTCCTAGTGGAACATAGGGCTTCAACTACACGTCTCCACTTGCTTCTGTCTTCTGCTGTACTTTTCACCTGCATCCATGTTAATCCATACTGTTTCAACTCCTCTTCACACGATCTCCTCCATGTCACCCTTGCACTGACGTCCCACTCGCCGCTTCCCTTTCCCGTTCCACTCGAGCTATGGCCTGACGCGCGATGTCACCCAGTGGCCTCCTCAGCGAGTGTCCAATCCATCTCCACTTTCTCCTGCATATTTGTTGGGCGATTGGTTCTTGTTTTGTTTGTTCCCATAGCTTCTTGTTTGTGATTCTTTCCGGTGGCCATCTGATCTTCAGTATAGAGCGAAGACAGTTGTTGATAAAGGTCTGCAACAGGCTGTTGGAAATATTCTTTGTGACCCGCGGCCAAGTTTCTGATCCGTATAGAAGAACTGACTGACTTGACGTTTGTATTGAAAATCCGAATTTTGTTGTTGATGCAGGCTGAGTGACGAAGATTTCCAGATTGGTTTCAGGTTGATGAATGTGTTTCTCGCCTTCCCGATTCTCGATTTGACATCCTCGTCCGTTCCTCCTGTAGTTGAGACAATGCTCCCTAGATAAGTGAATGAAGTAACCTCTTTCAAATCCCTCCCGTTGATGGTGATTGGCGCTGGATGTTGCTGCTGCTGTTGTTGGTTGGTTGGTTATTTTCATAACCTCCGTCTTGTCTATGTTCACCTGGAGTCCTGTCTTCGCCCCTGCTTCTTCGACCAGTTTGTCGGTTTTCGCTTGTAAGTCTTCGATTTTGTGTGACATCAAACATAAATCATCCACGCGCGAAATCCAGGTCTTCTAGGTTCTTCACGTCGGTCCAGGATATCCCTGTCTTCTCGTTTCCTGCACTGTCTGACGCATAATCCAGTCCACCACAATTAGGAATATCATTGGTGATAATAATATATTTATGCGTTGAAGTTTCTGTAGCAATTTGGTTAAGTTTTGGGGGTGGAGTTGCTAGCACCACGCCCCAACCCTCCCTCTTTATCCGGGCTTGGGACCGGCTAGAAAACTAGCGAGCTAGTAATCTAGGCGAGGTTTCTCACTCTATTACCGTTTATTAATAACATTGCGTTTTCATACAAATTTCACATAAAAAAACACTTTATCGTCTTTCTACTAGTTCCTGTCCATTCTACACAGTCTTATCGATTAGTCATTATCTCACACTTATTACGTCATGCCAACTTCTGCCTCTTTTCTAACTTACAATTAGTCACCCAGTCTAGGTTACACCTTACATCGTTTTCATATAGAGTTTGCAACTATTGACTGTCAACCAGTCATAATGGTTTAAACTAATGTTTGGTAAGTAGGTGATACATACAGTTGACGAATTTACATACAGGTATGGTACACTCGTTCAGTCATTCCTTATCTTCGCTTCACAAAGTGTTCACAAATGTTCACCTCCCAATCTGGAGGTCTTGGGTTCCATCACAGATGTGGCCATAGCGGTCTACTGCTGAAGACTTTAAAGCTGGGACATAATAGACATCCATTACTCTCAAACTTTCATTGCCTCCCTAACTTCTGTTAATTCTTGGTGAAATCTTGCCTGAAAACTTGATTCTCTCAACAAAAATGTTCAAGAGTTGGTTAGTTTGTAGGCATTTAATTTGTTTCAGTTTGCTTGACCACGGATTGATATCAGTTAGAGAACCAATGAAAACCAGACACACGGAGTACTGGATGATAGCCAGTTGTTTCGTCAGCCTAGTTTGGGAATCATCGGAAGTAGGCACCCACTGCCACTGGTCGAACACAGGACCTTCCGGTTACAAGGCAAGCAAGCCACTGGGAACCGAATTGTCAATGGCTAGCCCATGAATTCTTACTTCGGGTCCCAGTGGCTGGATGGTATACGAGCTTGCCTTGTAGCCGGAAGGTCCTGGGTTCGAACACTGGAATGTGGTACTGTCGATGAGCCCCACACAAGGCTGACGAAACAACTGGCTGTCCAGTACTCCCTGTGGCTGGTTTTCAATGCTTCTCTAACTGATATCAATCCGTGGTCAAACTCGTAAAAAACAAAACTAATCCTTACAAACCAACTATAGAAAATACAATTTGAAAATGAAAACAAAAAGAGAAAAAAAACACGATTATTATGAATGAAAAGTGAAATCAAACCTGTTGACTGCCTGCTTGACGTATGACCTAAATCTTTCATCCTTCTAGATAACTAGATAATTCTATAGTTCAATTGTCAATGCTCTCTGTACCAGTGGGAACGGGTAGCGGGTAAATAAACATACACTGAGATATACACAAAATAATTATCAAGGTCACCTCAAGAAATTTCTAATAAAAACAAATAGTCTGTTTTTTCTTTTTAAAAATTTTTGTCGGTATATATAATATAAATTCCTCCTTTTCATGGTGAGATTATCTGATATAACCTTGAGATTGGTGAACGGTTATCAATGTTCAGATTATAAAATTTATGGAGATTTTGGATGAATTACAAAGTGTTAGAATTTCAACAAGAACCAGCATTAGTTAGAGAGATTGCTGAAATCTAAGTTTCACTGAATATCTATTTCGTCCTTTTCTGGAACTCTTCAGTATTGTGAACTCGTCACTCAGCCAGGAATTGAATCTAGGGACTTCAGGTCGACATCACGAGGGGGGATGGGGAGTGGTGCTGTATCGCACACCAACTGACAAAGTTAGAATTCAGGAGTCAATAAATTCTAGCCAAGGTCGCTAAATAGTTAACAAGATTCGACTCGTGACCTGGAGGGCTTGTGGGTGCGCACTGTTGAAGAGTCCTGGAATGGGACAGAACAACTGTCCAGTGCTCCATGATATTCAGTAATCTCTTTAACTGATGTTGGCTTGCGACAAAGACTTAACAATTGTTGTTAGTATCATGGACGATAATCGATGGAAGGTGAAAGGGAAATGTGTGTTGTAACAGGAATCGAACCAGAGACCTAGGGATTACTAGTCTGTATATATATATATATATATATATATAAGAAAAACACCCAACTGTAGAAAAGAAGAAAGTGTTTATTTGCCTCCCATTAAAAGGAGATGCAGTGTCACAAAAGATTGACAAAAGATTGAAAGGTGCAATAAAGAGAAGCTTCCCTGCAGTTAAACTCATAACATTATATAGCACCACTTCTTCTATAACCCACTCAAAACTGGATAAATACCCTGCTGATGTCACCTACAACTGCGTTTATGAATTTACGTACACATGCGGTAACAAGTACATTGGAAGGACGGAAAGAAGGTTTTCTGAACATATTCGAAGAAGCCTGTGCCTGAAAGGAAGTAAATATTCGCAAATATTCTCGGAGTGCAATTACCAGACATATTGTTGATACCGGACATCTCGTAGAGATTTCTAAGCCCTTCAAAATATTAAGTAGACAAAGGACAGCAAATTTACTACGATTTGCCGAAGCAATCGCAATCAAACGATTCACACCAACTAGACTTATGCATACAGAAAGACAGTGTGATTAACCTCTCACTCCCTTGGTAACTGAATTTTGATTTTGATTACATTAATTAGTCATCTAATTCAGTGATCTCAACTCACTGAACAAATCTTAATCTTATAAACTGTAACAGCTTTTTTTTTGAGTTGCTATGTGAACCTACAAGCTAACACTGTTCTGTTAATTTTTCCTGTTTTCTGTCTTACCCCTCCTGCCTTTTTTCTACTTTGAAAGTATATAAATTGATGATGGTTGCTTAAACTAAATAAATTGTAATGTTTACATTTTGAATGCGTCAGTTTTATAGTATCTCCTCTCTACTACCACTTAAACATTAAAGTATGTTATTATCATTTATATATAAACATTGTAATTTCAGGTAGTTTGCAGCTGATGAGAACCTGTGAAATAGATTGATGATATCACATTTTATACTGCAAATTTCGTCTTCCTTTCTTTATCGAAATTTGTCAAGGGAACCAAATGCATGAAGTTCAACATTTCAATTCACTGAATTACTTTTAGTCTTATTTCGCTTTATGGTACTGTAGTCAAAAACGCAACGATTTTGGGTGAAGAAGTGAAACTTAAGTTTACTCAAACTGTTCGTGTTTATGATTCCCTGTTGAAATGTCTCACTGAATTGGTGAGCTTCATTTTGGTAAATGGTGTCCTTGGATGGATGGATGCCTGGAAATTACTAGTAGTTATGACTCAAATGTTGCTTGTTTTGATGGAGGCTAGTGATTGAATCACGGATGTGGTTTCAGTCCTAATTGGGACGCGTCAGTTGGATGTACCCGCCTCCTCGCCTTCCTCATTCAGTGATGGTATTCCGAACAAGATCCGGAACTAATACCCATCACTACAAACGCCCCATGTGAGTATCCACTAAGCTACTGAACTAAAAGAGCCACCTTTCTTGTGACGGATCGATTAGATCAATTATCACAAGTGTGAATAAAGTCGGTATATTTACTGAAGATTATCATTCCAGTGAAGATCCCCTCACGAATCAGATTTGACTTGAAGAATCATTGGTATTGGACTCTAAAACCTTTTTTCCCATGATTTCACCATAAAATAAACCTGAGCAAAGCCTGTTTTGGATGTAATTATTGTTCATTTGGGTTCCGAGTAGACTTCTACAGCACATTTTCATTTTGTCCGGTTCTTTGCAGTCCTCTTCAGCTGGCTTTAAGATAACGCATATTCCCTGACCTCCTCGTTACACGATCCCCTCCATGTCACACTCGGACCCGCGCATAACTCCTCGTTTTACATTCAGGTTCCACTCGAGCAATGACCTGGAGGGCAATATCATTTGACTGTCTCCTCAGCGTGTATACGATCCATATTCGATTTCTTCGGTTCTTGTTTGGTTCAGAGTATCTCGTTGCCACACTCCTTTGTGACTGGCCACTTGACCTTCATCATAGAACTAGCGAAGTGGGCAGGTAGCTGTTGATAAAAGTCTACTGCAGTGGTCTATTAGAAATGCTCTTCGTGACGTGCATTGCAAGTTTCTGACCCATATAGAAGAAGTGACTGACTGACTGACTTAACATTGGTAGTGTTACAAAATCCGAATTTTGTTCTTGCAGAAGATTTCCAAACTGATTTCAGAGTGATGAAGGACTACTGACTTTCCGATTCTCATTGGATTCGGATGTAGTTGGAACGACAGTGTCTAGATAAGTGGAGGGAGTAATCTCTTTCAAATTTCTTTCGTTGACAGTGATAAGTTTATCACACACTAGCTGATTTGAGGTCTAGGAACTCACCAATTACAAAATTTTTTCATTTCACGATATAGTGTAACAACAGAAGACAAGGGTCAGGCAACAGATCCTCTATTAAGGAAAATCAACACATATTTATAGATTTTAATGTACATTATTGTAGATTATTGTTAGTAGAAAATACAGTCTTTTGATTGGTTGTTTCTCACAGAAAGTTAACCTTGCATCTCTTTGTGGCTGTGTCAGATCATCCATATGCTAACTGTATCCGCCTACGCAAAGCCTTTGTTCTCATTTTCTCACGACCCATATTGGGAACATAAACATTGACGTCGATCACTGTCTACCAACTTTGGTTAGCAGCCAGTTCTCACCACAATAGCACCACTGCTAACAGATGTAAAAATATTGAGAAGTATACAGATATTGTATAATAAACTATTGTAAATATTCAAAAGAATGGTTACTGAACAAAGAATACTCTTTTCGATAAGTCCTTCTTCATCAGGCTCTACAGTTATATATACATTATAGTGAATGAATGAATTAGTTTTATGAACAACATTAATATTGTTCAAATAACATCGAATCAATAATAATAGTATCAATAGCATCAACATAACAATACACTGAATATCAGACAGACAAATTAGGAAAGATAATAATACAAATTGATGAACTTATAGTCTCCACTGAAGGCCGGCCAGGGCAGTGGTAGTACATGGCTGCACTTGCTTCTTTTGCATACAGAGCATTGATTGTTTCACGCGAATCACAATAAACTCAGCTGTTTGGAGCATGGGGTACTTCGATGTTTTCAGCAATTTATTTAGCTGAACCAGGTTGTCTAATATCAAACTGTTGGTGGTTTTTACTACACATTTACCTAGCCATACTGGGAGATGTTCTAGATTGAGCACGAAAAATCAAGTTCCTAGAGCAACGGCCAATATAACTGGCTCCTCCACAAGCGCAGTTGAATTGGTAGATACAATTAGAGGTGACTAGTCTAGTCTAGGTACTTCATCTCTCAGTCGACGAATCACCGATGGTCGCGTAAAAAATGAAACGTGTAGTTTGCCAGAATTGAAGCCTCTTTAAACTGATTTTGTTAATGTCTTCGTAATTATTTCACTTGGTATATCGCAGGCCTTGAATTGCAGTCGTACATAGAAAGAGGCTTCTTGTTTACGGATAGTGAGTGGTCCTTTTTCACTTTCTCGGTCATGTGTTTCTTGATAAATATGTCAGGATAGCCATTTTCAATGAAGGTATCATTTAGAATGCTTAATTCATCTTCAGTTACTTCTTCGGAGCACATAGCTTTGACCTTGTGACTGATGGTTCTTCCCTACTAAATTTCTTTTTTACTGGAGAGGAACAAAGCTGTGAAAATGTGTATATTGTCTTGTCTATGTATTTTTCCTATGCAAATTTCTCTTAATACTAATAGCTGTAAAGTACACTTCAAAGTATAATATCAAGTTGAATGCATAATTACTGCTTTAAAAGTTGAGGAAAGAGAGAGAGTTAGTTGAAGAGAGGGAAGTGGAAAAGAAATATGCAATATTTACACAAGTACACGTAGAGTCTGTCCACAATGCCTACCTGAGTGAATGTGATATCATGTTTTTCCCTCGAAACACTCTACTGTACTGTACTCTTCCAATGAAATAATGTAATCGGAAGTAAAAGTAAAATATGCAAATGTTTTGTGGTAGGATGAAAGAAACAGAAGAGGTGAGAAAAAAGACAACAACAACGAGGCAAGCGCGACAATTGAACCATTGAAATAAGTAAGGTTGAACAGTACTATGCTTGTTTTACTCATTATTCAATCACTGACTCTTTTTTAAACGGAAATATGTCATAAGTTGAAGAGGAGAATGAATATATATATGAGAAAGGCGAAAGAAAAAAAGTGAGGCAAATTGAGACACAGACGTTGTAAACCGGTTTCATGCATGTTCGTTTTAATGTCTCTAATCACAATTTGTTAAAATTTCTTTTCGACAGTGGTGGGTTTTATGAAATGTAGGTAAAAATAGAAGGGAGAAAAATCGGATATTTTTAACAGTTTAAAGCCCGACAAGACAATAAGCGGATGTATTTGTGGAACTTATTTTGTATTCCCCACTGGTTAATTTTTACCTTGGACTGAAATACTCGGACTATAGTGATATGTGGACTTGACCGACTGATACAGCTGTCGAAGCATCCGGTCTAGGAGCCGACATGTTCATATAGACCAAGTTATACAGTCTGAAGCGAAAACTTAAATGAACTGGATTGTAAAAGGAGAAAAAACAAGTAGTGTCCAGCGAAGAAGCTCTTTTCGGGAAATTTATTTTCTTCTTTACCTGTACAATCTCATTTATATGTAATTTTTCACGAAAAAGGGTTGTAATCACGACACACATAGAAACGAAGGAAAAAGTGAAATTGCCTAAGAGTTTGAAATAAATAAAACAGTTATAAAGAGTTGAAAAACGTCAGGGTTATTACCATGATAGCAGAAGTGGTTGAATAATCTTCTTTTGTATGCAGAGTTCCGGTTTTTCTGTCTGAATGTCTTCAGTTTCAGTAGTGCAAAGGAAGTGAATGCAGGTTGCTGTTCAATTTGTAGATCACTTTGAAGAAGGAATTTATTGAGATAAAATGAGTAGTGTCGACAATGTGTTCAATTATTGTGGTCGATATGCAGTTACTGTGCCTTTCTGCAACCATGCAGAATAGTAGGAGGGAAAACGGACATTTTAGTGTATCTATATTCAGGAAGAAAACCCACTCCAATAAATATTTAGACTTCGAATCATCACACCCCATCAACGCAAAGGTATCAGTTGTTTCAAGTCTTCTTAGATGAGCACACTCTTCGATGTTAATGGATGAGAAAGAAAAAGAAGAAATATCAAATATTACTGAAACTCTCAAGCAAAACAACTACCCAAAGAACTTCATCAACAAAATCAACACTGACATTAAGTATGGTCGAAAACATATTCCGAAAACATAGACCTCAACAGTTGTCATTCCATATAGAGCAGAGACGTCAGACGATATCAGAAGAGTACTCAATAAGCTCAACATCAGAGTTTTCTTCAAAATATCAGACACACTGCGAAGCAACCTTGTCCATATAAAAGACCAAATCCCTAAGGATTCTCTATCTAATTGTGTCTATAAAATAAAATGCTTGGAATGTGATGCGATATACATCGGACAAACCTCGCCAGAGAGAAATCAAGGTAATCAGAAGAAATGAACACCATTGAGTATCTGTTCGACCATCGAGAAATCCAGTTGAACTAGAAAAGTTTGAAAAATCATCAGCCATAGGTCGTCTACACCCTACTCTATAGAATCAGGCCACAAAATTGATTTTGACAATATTGAAATAATCCAGAAAAAGCATTTCAGAAATCACAAAGAACGTCTAATATCATCAGAAGCACTTCATATCAAATGGAATCCAAATTGTCTGAGCTGAATAGGAATGATGGACTAAAGCAGAATTTGACCTGGTTACAACACCTCCCCATCTCCCCCATGAAATGACAAAATCAATACGAATGTGATAAGCAATTTCATTATGTAAACACACATGCTGCTTTTATAATTTCCCACACTTATCAAATCCGACAATCTACACGTGATTTTATTATCTTTACCCATCGGCCAACTTGAAAAAAACGCAAAAATGACCCTATGCTGAGGAACGATGATTAAGTTGTTATGTACATATAAGCTAAGTGGATTTTGTAAATTCTGGTCCAATAATGCTACTTTGATAAAGCTATTAGCAGCAGAATTGAATAGCGAAACGTCAGTAAAAACGACAACAATATCGTTTTGTTTTTCATTCATTCATTGAGAAATACAAGAAAACCCTTATTATATAATGAATACCATATACCCAATGCCCAAATGTTTTCAAACTGTTAAAAGTGAACTTTGTTTGGACATATATAACACGCAGGATAGTGTTCTTGAAGCCTTTTAGACAGGCTTTGTGTGGAACGACCAAAATAGCTGGCTGCACAGGGTATTCAGGTGCTACTTTTTGTCTTTCAGGCTTCTGAAGTCCACTGAATGACTAGAAAACAGTACTCTTAGACTTGATACGAAGAATATTCCTCCTTTCAAAGTTGATGAAATTCTTTTCTGTTAAGGATATTGCAGGTTGTCTGCCTTGAAACCAAGGTTTATATAAAGTGGTTTCTCTAAAATTTTGTTTTCGATGTCCTTGTGGGTATCCATTTTGAATGAAGATTTCTCTCAGAGGGTCAGGTTCTTCTTCTGGAGAGCAAGGGCTACAGATGAGTCAGATGTTATTGATAGGTGATTTAAATAAATTTCGTTTTTTGTTCACCAGGTACCTAACTCACACTGGATGATCAGCTGACAAGTCTCAACAGTTGGGTGCTTATATAAAAGCTGAGCGAAAGCTTCAGTAATTCAGATGGTATTGAGGGACAAGTGAACTTGAAACAAGTCAGGTCCCTTTAAACTAACTTCTGAAAACTAATCTGATGTTCGCTAGTGACTGGCTTCAGGACGAAGCTGTTTGGAGTTCTAGTGAGAAGTCGTGACCAGTAGGGTTCACTTAGTCGGGAGTGAGAATAAATACTCCCCATCGATGATATTGGTTGGTGGTCATGCTAAATATCACCAATTAGTAGTAGTTAGAATTCATGGGCTGGCTACTGAGACAGGTTCCACTGGCTGAATGGTCTACGAGCTCACCTTGTAACTGGCAGGTTTTGGGTTCAAACTCCATAGGGTGTGTACTGTCGATGAGTCCTAAACAAGGATGAAACAGCTATGTAGTACTCCCTAGTCTTCAGTGGTTCTATAACTGATAATAATCCGTGGTCACACTTGAAACAAATCGACATCTGAGCCTCATAGGCCAGTTAATAAAGTCTCATGTTGGCCATCCATCTCTCATGATCTGATTCTTGATCTACAGTCAAACAAGCAGAGAAATAATGGTCCACGTGAAAACTCAAAGTGAAGATCTGAGAATTATTTCTAATCTGTTTTTAAGTGATCAAGTAAGGTAACAGTTAGAAATGTAAAGTTAAACTTTAGTTCTGTGTTATACAAAAGGTCTAATGTAAACTTTTGTGCCCTGACAATGGTTAGTAATGGCAACTGATGAATATTAGACCATATCTAGAAATTATTTCATTCTGAAAGTTCCCTTCCTGCTATTTGCAGAATTTAGTTTGAATTTCCTGTCAAATGGAAATATCCGCCCAAATAATATCGTGTTTATCTCAACGCATCAATGAAGTGTCCGAAATAAGACCTGACATATCAACAAAGATCGAGCATTTTGCCAGTTTACGCCATCTCTGGCGTAGACGTAGTATCCGACTAACGACCAAAGGATACGTGTACTGTTTAGCAGTTCGCTCCGTCCTCCTTTATGGCTGTGAGCGAGACCTGGCCATTGGAAGTGGAAGACATGAAAAGCCTGGCTAGCTGTCTTTGGTCATAGGTGCCTGCTTTCTATCTCCCATGAGTGTGTCAAGTGGTATAATAGGGTGAGCAATATTGAGGTTAGGCATCGGTTGAGTGTTACGTAAGGAGGGGAAATCAATAGACGAGGTGGCTGTAAAGTTACGGATGCCTAGCCATCGTAACCCTTGACGGCGGGTAATGTTAGCTGACATAGGGTCAGGTTGGAAAAAAGCCAGTGGTGGTCAAACCACATATCGGTGCAAAGTTCTATGTTGAAACCAGTCAGTCGGTCAGAGCATTTTGCCTGAATAAAAGTCAACTTTCATAGCTTTTGTTGCTTTGACGTTGAAGACTACACTGCTACTTTTGATTCTATTCCTAGGATACTTTTACTAAACAAGCTGATTTCAGCAAACATTGAGTCCAGCTGGGTCACAAGGCGGCTGGCCGTCTTCTTATTTTTCGGGTAGAAAACAATATACTGTTTTGAATGGAAAGCGCTTCACGTCGTTGCTAAAGGAAACTGGTGTGTCTCTAGGCGCTGTACTCTCTCTATTCCTTTTTTGTTCTTCTTGCATGACCTTCCATATTCTCCAAAGGTAGCTTCACTAAGTATGCCAATGATCTAGCCATTTCTGTTCCAGTACTTTCTGTTTTAGATTGTTCTTAAATGAATGAAATAAACAAATGGTCTCAGCTAAATGGTCTTAAACTCAATCGATCTAGATGTCATCTGGTTGATTTTAGTTACAGGTGCGAACAAGACTTGCGTGCGTGTACAGATTGAGTCGCATGATTCCTGTAATACTGACGGCACTGTGATGATAGGTAGTAAATCGAATATCTCTCATTTCGGCATCAGTTTCTCTTCGAATCTCTGTTGGTCATCTCATATCCTGTTGATTTCTAAGAAAGTATTTTGTGTGACTTATTACATGAAGAAGTTGAGAATTTCTGCTGGCATAACTCAACCTCTTCTCTTACAGTCTGCTAATTCATGTATTCTACCCATTCCACGTTATTTCTCGCCATTATTCTTCCTTGGACTTCTCAAAGTAGACTACATCACATTACGTAGAACACTGAAGACTGTAAGTAGGCAGAGTTAGTGGTATGCCTTTTACTGAGCTAACTGACAATGTTGTTGATAGAAATTTTTATTCTTGTAAGCAGTTGACTTAAGTTATCCTGTCTGACACCGAAAATCCTCTTTTTTCTCACATTTTGTCTTGTATATCTTCGGTTAAACCAGATGAAACTTCATAAGAATTTACGCTCGTACAACTAAATATAAAAAATTGTACACTACCATATTTTTTACGTGTTGATCACAGACTGATATCAATTAGAGAACCATTGAAAACCAGCCACAGGGAGTACTGGACAGCGAGCTGTTTCGTCAGCGTTGTGTGGAGCTCAACGGAAGTACGCATCCACTTTCAGGGGTCGAACCCAAGCTGGTAGACTGTTTAGCCACTGGGACCCACCCGATACCTCAATGGCCAGTCCATGAATTCTAACTTCTACCAATTCGTGATATTTAGCGCGATTGACACCAACCAATGTCATCGGTGAGACATCCCACTTAACTGGTTGGACGTCACTGGTCACGACTTCTCACTAGAACTCTCCTGGAAACTCTGTCCTGTAGCTACAGCAAGTCACTAGCGAGCATCAGATTAATTTTCTCTACAAACCAACTAGAGACAATAATAATAATAATAACATTAAGTGAATCAGTATACTGACAGATGCATTCAACTGTCGCATTCAATAATAGGGTGACTAATGAACAGTGAACCAGGCAGGCAGGCTTGACGGCTTTTTATTTTTGTTTTGTTGACCTTGATATTAGATAATGCAAATGATTGATTGTTTATGAAAAAGGTATTTCTCCTGTGTCCATGTAAGTGTGCGTTTATGCAGGCGTGTATGAAGAACGAGTGTTTCCATTCCCCCCCCACACACACCAAAAATTTTCACTTGAATGCATTAGTTAATCTTTCATTGACTTTACTTATTTATTTAATATTTTGCCATCATTTGTTCAATATTCAACTTTTTTTAAATGTTTATTTGAATTAGCTTGATAAAACACTACCGCTACATTTAAATACAAGAGCCATCCATATATGACAATTCTTCGCATATTCTATTTCTTTCAGGTAGTCTGAATTGAGAATTGAAAGAAAGAGATGCCTAATGAAATCATTTTTTTCTGGGCTGTTGTTGGCGTTGGTGTTGTTTTGATAGGCAACCGAAAAATTGTGATGATGGAATTTTTTAGTATTTTAGTATTTTTTTCCCAACATTTTATTTCATCTCCCAAATATTTCTTTCTTCGCCTACACACATTTGATATTTTCATGTGAATACAGTTAATTTAGATTCTTGTTGTTAGTAAGAACCCCTGCGCCCCGCCACCCGCCACCCCCACCTCGACCCACCCATCCACCTTTTCATTCAATGAATTCGTAAAAACACGAGGTTGGACTAAGTATATTGCAGATATAACCGAATTGTGCTTGTGTTTGTGTGGAAGAATGTTTGCCTGCTAGTGTGTGTGTGCGTGTGTGCATGTGTTCATTTCGATGCATTATCCGTATTTCTGGACAGTGCTGGTATTTCCTTTTCTCACTGTCAATGATGTAGAATGAATGGTTGAATTGTATCTAGGTTTTGGAAATTCATAACACACTGTCAACACAAAATTACCTATAGAAAATAAGTAAGTACTAAGTTACCTTTAAGTTTTTATCTAGTTTAATTAATTAATGCCTAACTAACTAAACTAACGAACTTATTATTATTATTGTTGCCTTGGGTTCCTAGTGGAACATAGGGCTTCAACTACACGTCTCCACTTGCTTCTGTCTTCTGATGTACTTTTCACCTGCATCCATGTTAGTCCATACTGTTTCAACTCTTCTTCACACGATCTCCTCCATGTCACCCTTGCACTGACGTCCCACTCGCCGCTTCCCTTTCGGGTTCCACTCGAGCATTGGCCTGACGCGCGATGTCACCCAGTGGCCTCCTCAGCCAGTCCAGTCCAATCCATCTCCACTTTCTCCTGCATATTTGTTGGGCGATTGGTTCTTGTTTTGTTTGTTCCCATAATTTCTTGTTGGTGATTCTTTCCGGCCATCTGATCTTCAGTATAGAAGCGAAGACAGTTGTTGATAAAGGTCTGCAACAGGCTGTTGGAAATGATTATTCTTTGTGACCCGCCAAGTTTCTGATCCATATAGAAGAACTGACTGACTTGATGTTTGTATTGAAAATCCGAATTTTGTTGTTGATGCAGGCTGAGTGACGAAGATTTCCAGATTGGTTTCAGGTTGGTGAATGTGTTTCTTGCCTTCCCGAACTTAACTCTAATTACAAAAAAGAAAAGAAAAGAAATTCGAGGTGACTTGTTCTGTTTGTGTCTGACAGTGTCTTATTAAGGACTTGTGAGTTGGACATACATGTATCCATAAGGATCACCTGAGTGATGTTGTTCTTACTGAGACATGAACCCAATAGTGGTATCCATCCATCGCAAAATAAACTCCACAGTACTATTCACTAGACGTTTAGGCCGTGACAATCTAATCACATCTGGTTGAGGAGTCCTAAATAGGACGAAACACGAGTCTGGAATTCCCCTACCAGAAACCATGACAAGAGTAATTTTAAGACGTCAATAGACAGTTTATGGGGGTTATATAATAAAATGAGGCTAGTGATCAATTCGGTCCAGATATATCTAGGGGGAAATCGTAAACATGAATCAATAGTTTATACACTTATATTCCCCTTTATCAATTTCTAAATAAACCATGATATCTTTGGATATAACATCTTTATTCACAAATGTATCTCTAGTAGAAACAGTTACCTATATATATGTGAACAAGTGTGTAACCATTCGATCAGATATTGGCATCCCAACAGAAATCCTAAAAGAATTTTGTTATTAAGGTGTACCATGAATGTAAATTTCAAATTTGATGGCACACTTTACCGAAAAGTGGACGGGATGGCGATGGCCTCCCCACTGGGTCCCATTTTAGCTGATTTCTTTCTAAGTAAACTCGACAATGGACCTTTGAACAACCTTATCAGAAAGTTCTCATTTTTGATTGCCGTTATATGGATGACACCTTCATTCTTTGTGATAATGATTCGGATAGGAACACAATAATAACTGAATTCAATGAAGTACATTCGGCTATGAAATTCATGTGTGAAGAGGAATCCCAAAATAGAAATATTGCCTTCCTAGATGTCCTCCTTACAAGAAAACCAGATGGTAGTATAAACAGAAATTTGCATAGGAAAAGCACATATTCACACATTTTCACAGCTTCGTTCCTCTCCAGTACAAAAGAAATTTAGTAAGGAAGGACCGTCAGCCACAGGGTTAGAGCTATATGCTGAGGAGAGGTAACTGAAGATGAATTAAGCATTGTATATGATACCTTGATTGAAAATAGCTCTCCAGACAAATTCATCAAGAAACACATGACAAAGAAAGCGGAAAAGGACTACTCACTATCCGTAAACAAGAAGCCTTTATGCATATGACTGCAATTCAAGGGCGATATACCAAGCGAAATAATTACGAAGAAATTAAGAAAATCAGTTCAAAGAAGTTTTAATGCTGGCGAACTACACGTTTCATTCTCTACATGACCCACCGTGATTCCTCGACTGAAAGATGAAGTACCTAGACTAGACTAGCCACTTCCAATTGTATCTACCAATTGAACTGCGCTTGTGGAGGAGCGAGTTATATTGGCCGTTGCTCTAGGAACTTGATTTTTCGTGCTCACTCGGGAACATCTCCCAGTATGGCTAAGTAAGGGTGTAGTAAAACCATCAACAGTTCGATATTAGACCATCTGGTCCAGCACTGAAGAATCCTTCTCTATCATCTACCGGGTGTCAAATAAATTGCCAAAAACATGGAGGTATCGCCTGCTCCAAACAGCAGAGGCTATCGTGATTCGCGTGGAACAACCAATGTTTTGTCTGCAAAAGAAGCAAGTCCAGCCCCTACTACTGCTTTGGCCGGCCTTCAGTGGAGACTGGAAATTCCTGAATTTGTAGTATTATCTTTCCTAATTTCTCTGACATCCAGTTCATGTTGTTATGTTGATGCTATTGAACTGTAATCTATTGATATTATTGGTTCGATGTTATTTAAACAACATTAATGTTGTTCATAACACTAATTCATTCATTCACTACTATAATGTATGTATAACTGTAGAGCCTGATGATGAAGAGGTTATCGAAAAGAGTATTCTTTGTTCAGTAACCATTCTTTTGAAAATTTTTAAATAAGGCAAGAACAACAACTTGTACAGTATAAATATAATGCCATCGTTTATATGGTTGACTCCTCATCAGCTGCACACAGAATGCAAATGTAACATGATGTCAGTTAACAGGAGACTGTAGAATTGACAGATAGTGCTCAGAAATTACACTTATATACCTCATACAAAGAAAATTCAACAAAAAATCAATGCTGGAATACAATAACACAAGAGTTATATATAATAAAGAAAGGAGGTTAATAGCATGATGAGTCACTATGTGGTGAGTTCAGCTCAAACCATAGGAGCAATAGACAAGCAAAGGTGCGTTATAGCAATCAAATTAGAGACAAGGAGTAAGACATCCAGTTACTAAGGGAAGGAAAGATTTCTAACTGCTTTTTTCTGAGCATATAAATCGGGTTTCAGGCGTTTGATTGCAGTTGCCTTGACAAACTTGAGGAGATTTTAACTATTCTATCTACTGATAATTTTAAAGGATTTTATAGTGTCCATTGGAGGAGCAGAAGGAAGTCTTTGATTTTCTGAATGTGTGCCAAAAGTCCGTGTCTTAAGGGAAAAAAAGATTTTAATAGTATCATTACTAGGTATCTCATGGATATGGATCATCAGATGGATTAACTATGTTCAAATCCACCACCTCCCCTCCCCCCAGTGAATTTCACAAGTCTTCATAAGCGCCAATCGATATGCGTTGCATGATTGTCGGACTTTTTGTTTTAGCGATGCAGTAAGCAATGCTTTGTTTATCAAATCCAGGCTCCACCGGGAGTGTCATTACCACGAAGTAAAAAACACTCAGCTGAAGTATCGCACAGCTGAGGCGAAATCGGCATTTTAAGCACTTTCTGTTTTTTACGAGTTGATCACGGAATGATATCAGTTGGAGAACTATTGAAAACCAGCCACAAGGAGTACTGGACAGCCAGTTATTTCATACTATTTCTTTTGGGAATCATCGGCAGTACGCATCCACCTCAGGGTTTTGAACCCACGACCTTCCGGTTACAAGGCAAGCAAGCTCGTATAACATTCAGCCACTGGGACCCGATCCCTCAATGGCCAGTCCATGAATTCTAACTTCTACCAATTCGTGATTTAGCGCGACTGGCATCAACCAATGTCATCGGTGGGACATCGATCCTCACACTTGACTGGATGGAACTCACTGGTCACGACTTCTCACTAGAACCCCGAGAAATTATAACAAGTTACTAGCGAGCATCAGATTAATTTTCTATAGTTGGTTTGTAAGGATTAGTTTTGTTTTTACGAGTTCATCACGGATTGATATCAGTTAGAGAACCACTGGAGTTCTAGTGAGAAGTCGTGACCAGTTAGGTCAGTGTGACGATGGATTTCCCACCGATGACATTGGTTGGTGCCAGTCGCGCTAAATCTCACGAATTGGTAAAATTTAGAATTCATGGACTGGCCATTGAGGGAGCGGGTGTGTCCCAGTGGCTGAATGGTATACGAGCTTGCTTGCCTTGCAACCGGAAGGTCCTGGGTTCGACCCCCGAAAGTGGGTGCGTACTTCCGATGATCTTTAAAACTAGGATGAAACAGCTGGCTGTCCAGTACTCCCTGTGGCTGGTTTTCAATGGTGTTCTAACTGATATCAATCCGTGATCAACTCGTTAAAAACAAAACTAATCCTTACAAACCAACTATAGAAAATTCTAAGCATTTACTGTCAGCTTCCATCAATCAGCGGGTCAAATTCACATTCACTGTTTTCTCAACCATTTTTTAACTGCTTGCCTTCCAAGTGTAGTATAGGGTTTCAAACTTTGGCGTTTCAGTGGCACTGTTCGTCTCGCTTCTACTGGATGAGGTTGTTGACACCCCCAACCCCACAAACACACATCTCTAGACAAGTAGATAAGATTTAGCAGTAGGTAGGCCAGGAATCGAACCCGGGTCAGTCGCATGGCAAGCAAACATTCTTTTTTAACAAAACGCTGAAAAGAGTAAGTGGGAGAAACACGTTCTGTAGCTGAATACTTTCAAATTTATCAAAGGCATAAAAATAACAATTTAGAAAAAAATCAATTTCACACCCCATTTTAAAAAAACCTCATATAGATCATACTACTACTACCATTAGTAGTAACATCAAAGCAAAATATTTTTACTGTTGACAGAAAAAATTTTTAAAAAAATAAATTAAAACGCCGGCAAATTCATTTCATTTTTTCAAAACAAAAAAACAAAGTTAAAATTATTAGTAGTATGAACTGAGATGAAAGAAAAATTGTTTAAATGATAAGCGGAACAATAACAAATAAAAAAAAGCCAAATTTGCTATTTTTGTAAATTATGCCATGCAAAGTGAAAATTCACCAGCGTTCACTTTAGCAGCCAACCAACCGTAAATATTCAGACCATCTCTATATTATTTGTGATGATTTATACTAGAGTTTAGCGTAGTTAGTTAACATTCACCACCTATGCGGATCAGAGAATTGGCGCGTCATGAAGAGCACCTCAAACAAACTACAGACCTTCATCAACAGCTGTCTTCGCTCAATACTACTCAAGATCAGATGGCCGGTCAGAAAAGAACGGCAACAAACAGGGATATCTGGCAATGAAGCAACCAACCCAACAGGAACCAATTGTGCAACAAATATGCAAGAAGAAATGTAGGTGAATTGGAGGCCATACTCTGAGAAAACAAACGACCATCACGTGAGTGACATCACACGACAGGCCATTACTCGAGTGGAACCGGAATGGGAAGCGACGAGTTGGTGGTCAGTGCGAGGGTGAGGTGACATGGAAAAGGCCATGTGAAGAGGAGATGGGGAAAGCATATGGGCAGATGCGAAGCCAGTTGAAAACGTTAGCAGAGAACCAAACGCACTGGAGACGTGCGGCTGAAGCCCTATATTCCTCTAGGAATTAAAGGAAACAATAATAGAATAATATAATAATTTGGGTGTACTGGTAATACACAAAATCAAACTCTTTAGTCACAGTGGGATTTCCTGGAGGTTTACTTTGGTAACTAAAAATATATTTAATGGTTCTTCACCTGATGTCAGCTCATGATGAAATCCTCCAACCAATCAATCAAAAATCCCTACAAAAAGCAATGCTTTTAGACTGATATGATGCTCACTAGCGACTGGCCCCATTCAGGCAGTTAACCTGGGGTTCTAGCGAGAAGCCGTGACCAGTAGGGTACAGCAGGTTGAGGGTGAGGACAGTTACTCATCAAAGAAGACATTGTGAAGTGGTCGTGCTATGTCATGAACTGGCTATTGGATCGGGTCCCAGTGGCTTAATGGCCTACGACCTAGCTCGCCTTGGAACTAGTAGGTCGTGGGTTCAAACCCCTTTGGTGCGTGCATACTATTGAAGAGTCCCAAACTAGACTGATGAAACAGCTGGCTGTCCAGTACTCCCTGTGGCTGGTTTTCCAATGGTTCTCTAACTGATGTCATCTCATGATGAAATCCTCCATGCAATATTTGATTTGTTTGATAATATCTACGTCAATCAAGAAATCAAGCGAAATAGCCTGTTTTTAAATACTACTGAAAGAAAGCACTAGCACGGACGTAAATGAATCCTAACTACTCATACCAGCCATTAATAATACATCAGAAAGTGAAAATCGAACATACATATAACAACTTATTTATTTATTCACTTATTTATTTACAGGAAATTATAATTACCATTGAAACATTGAATTTGAACAAGAAAGAGCGAAATTTAAATTATTCTGCCTAATTTTCGACCTTTTGTATTGATTAGTTTATGTTTAAATTTACTACTGATAGAATGTGTTTATGCCTCTTTTTTATTATTATTATTAAAGAATGTATATTTTCACTTTTCATTTGTCACATTCAACGTTAGTTTTTAAAATCCTACTAAAATGTTAAAATAATATCATACTTCAGTAATTTTTTCTCAATAATTTATTTGTATGCATACTAAAACTCTCACTTTGTTTAAATTTAGAGTGTGTATTTGTTCATTTGTTGATGAATTTGATTCTGTAAAAGTAAAGTTGAAATTAAACAGTTACAAATGCTTTGAATTATATCTTACTAATTTGGCGCTGACTATGAGTGGAAACTAGGAAAAATGTGAACAAAGCAAGAACTACAGCGGTTTTGCAGAATAAAGTGGTACCATCCTTTGTTTATTTCGTTGCCTTCTCGTCAGCTGCTTACAGGCCAAAGTCATTACTAAGTATATCTACAGAAACAATTTTAACATACTTACATACACAGAGTTCATTTTAAACAAAAATCAATCGATCAATCAATATATGCATACAGTAATTATATATAATATATATTATATATATAACACTATTCCAACAATAACGATCATACACACTGAAAACTTTCGACATTACGTAATCAGATGGAAGAGAGGTGAAAATATCCAGTTACCAGGCTGGGCAAAGAAAGACTGATAACTGCTTCTTTCTGAACGCATAAATCAGGTTTCAGGCGCTTGATGGAAATGGCTTCAGCAAACTTGAGGAGAATTGAGCTCTTTTGCCTATTGATAATTTTGAACGATCTTGCGACGTCCACCTCATGACCCGTGTGAAGGAGATGCCTGGCGATGGCACTGTTTAAAGCATTTGTTCCCTTTAGACATAAGCTTTTTGATACATGTTCAGAAAATCGTAGATATGCCCTCTTCTTTCTGTTCTTCCAATGTAACTGCTCCCGCAGATACATGTAAATTTGTATATACAGTTGGAGTTAACATGAGAAGGATATCTATCGATTTTTGATTGCACCAAAGAGCAAGTTGTTCGATAGACGGGAACCAACTTAGCCAGCTGCAGGATAGGCTCTGGCTAGTGATGTACTCAGCCTTCTGTTGATCATCGCTGCAATGTTTTCACCTGCAAAATCAAGCTGAATGTAGATTGGCTTTTTTCCCACTGTGATTTGTTCATTACATTTGTGACTTCAGATCTTCCATACTTGTTGATGAACCTTTGAGGGTTCCCGTTGCTCTTCAACATCTTTTCAAGAAACTCAAATTCTTCCTCTAATTTCTCTATAGAGCATATTATCCTTGCTCTAAGTACAGGGTCTTGACCAGTTCGCACTTAAAGCTATTTGGACAAAAGCTTTTAAAATGCAAGTATTGTCCTTTCCTTGTAGGCTTTCAATAAATTGACTTCTGAAGACCACCGTCTTCTAGGCGTTGCATGGCAATGTCTAGGAAGGGAAACTTTCCGTCACTTTGATGTTCCATAGTAAACTCAATATTGGTGTGTGCATCACTGAATAATCTGAGTAGGTAGGAAGCATGACTTTCATTCATTGTTGCACACTACAAATGTGTCATCAACTTATTGACAGCAAGTAGGAAGTTGTTTCGTCGATTGCATGCTTCAACTTTGTTCTTTCAAGGTTGGACATGAATATATATCCTGTTGGATGCGCCTGTATCTCAGAGACCGCTGAGATGTTACCAGCAAGATCCGAGCCCAGTCATCATCCACTGTTTTAAACAGCACAGAGTTACCCACTAGAACAACGAGCCAGGAGAACCACCTGTAGTGTAGCAGGCATCAATCGGCACTACTTATTTATACTTTTTATTTGGTGTTGGTATTTCTAGTCCGAAATAACTGCGTGGGTTTATGAATTGCGGGCTTTTTAAACCGGCGTTTTGAAATTACTAGAAACACCAAACAGTGAACTAATTAATGACGAACTGGCTTCGGAGCTGTTTCGTCCTAGTTTGAGAATCTTTCCAGCAGTACTCATCTATGACCAAACTATCTAAGTAAGCAGTAGTTTGAGTTAGCCCTCAAATACACTGAGCCATATAAGCATCATTCTTAGTGTCAGATGGCTCACTGATTGTCATTTAGATGTTTTCTCCGTTTTAAGAGAAAATTGTAGTGGATTTTTTCACATGGAACTGTGTAATTTGCAGATGGCGAATTTCACAATATGTTTTACTGGTTAAGGCGAGAAACACATTCATTAACCTGAAACCAATCTGGAAATCTTCGTCACTCAACATCAACAACAAAATTCAGATTTTCAATACAAACGTCAAGTCAGTCACTTCTTCTATACGGATCAGAAACTTGGCGGCGGGTCACAAAGAACATTTCCAACAGCCTGTTGCAGACCTTTATCAACAACTGTCTTCGCTGGCTCTATACTGAAGATCAGATGGCCGGAAAGAATCACCAACAAGAAACAAACTATGGGAACAAACAAAACAAGAACCAATCGCCCAACAAATATGCAGGAGAAAGTGGAGATGGATTGGACTGGATTGGCTGAGGAGGCCACTGGGTGACATCACGCGTCAGGCCATCGCTCGAGTGGAACCCGAAAGGGAAGCGGCGAGTGGGACGTCAGTGCAAGGGTGACATGGAGGAGATCGTGTGAAGAGGAGTTGAAACAGTATGGACTAAGATGGATGCAGGTGAAAAGTACATCAGAAGACAGAAACAAGTGGAGACGTGTAGTTGAAGCCCTATGTTCCACTAGGAACCCAAGGAACAATAATAATAATATTTGATTGATTTGGCTATTTAGCCTTAGTCTAAGCGAATTCATTGTTTTTAGATTAGTTCAGTCCAGCTCAACTGGTTGACGTGAGCAGTTTCCGAATACTTCATTTATTTATTTTTGAATTATAACAGCTTCTGTATGACTGGTGTTTCTTTGGGCATTGCTTTCCCGTTAATAGGGTACTGGAAAGATGTGGATATATGAGAGCTGGAGACTAGATCGACACTATATTTCACGCATCATTCGTTTCCTTTCAATTATCTATGAGCTTAAAACTAACCAGCCACGATGTTGTCCATTTTTCCCTGTTTAAAGCCAGTAAATTCACATGAAGAAAGTGTAGCTATCAGCTGGACACGGGCACAGTGCGTAAAGTGGTGTTGACTCAGTAAATATCTCACAGACTACTGATTCTAACTTATATGGGGTTCGATCCCCGGCCACCGACGCACTCCTCCGTTACCTCGCTAAGCCAGTAATAAGACTGGTAAAGAGAGAAGGTTGGGCATGAGGCCAGCAGCAACCCCATTCCGTAAAAATAAACCCCACTGCTACCGGGACTTCAAGCCTCTAGCTTGAAGCCCTCCTTATGTTCCACTGGGAACGTAAAGGAATAGAAAAAAAGCGCAATAAAACTGGTGAACGCCCCGAAAATGAAGTAGGTGTGGTGCCGAGTATAATAATAAATTACCTATACAACTCAGGTTATTAGTGTTACAGTCATGATAACGTTTTAAAAGCCTTAGGATGTTTGTTTCTTTCAAAGGTTTCAACCTCTATGTATAAGTTGTCTTCATTATCAGGACAGATATAATCTAACAGGGTTTATCAACGAACGGACACATTACAGTATAAAGCAGTTAAGGAAATCTAAACAGCAGTTTTAGCAACAGTAAAGTACAACAAAATGAACAGTGTTCATACTTATCAAATATATTTCACTAGTAATGGCAGTAGAGGTAATTCAATAGACATGGGAACGGTAGTGGCAGCTGTTGACTGCAATACAAAACTCATTCAAATGAAAAATGAAACTGGTTAGAGAACCATTGGAAAACCTTGGAGTACTGGACAGCTGTTTCCTTCTAGTTTGGGACTCTTCATCAGTACGCACCCACCGGGGTTCGAACCCAGGACCTTCCAGACATTGGCTAACGGTCACGCTATGTCGTGAAATGGCAGAAGTTAGAATTTATGGTCTGGCCATTGGATCGCGTCCCAGTGGTTAAATGACCTACGACCTCGCCTTGTAACCAGAAGGTCCTGGGTTCGAAACCCGGTGGGTGCATACTGCCGAGGAGTCCCAAACTAGGATGAAACAGCTGTCCAGTACTCCGCAGGTTTTCCAATGGTTCTCTAAACAATGTCAGCTCACGTTGAAATCCTGTAACCAATCAAATCCCTACAAACCAACACTTGAAAAAGGAAACGCTGGAGATGAATTTTATAAGGAAGGTTATCGATTAACTCATTATGATAACTGAGAGGAGGATATTTTCCAGTTGACAAGCCTTAGCTACAACATGAGACTCATGGAAAAAACGTCAGTTTAATCTTCAATCATTATGAAATTCTATCTAGAGATTGGCTAAAAAGTGAGTTTTTGGTTTAGGCTGCAGAATGCTGATCAATCAGGCACGTGGTCAATGGTTCGATTCCCGGCTGGCATACACCTTTACCTTCCACTGTCGGTTGTAAGCCTGATAAGGAGGGGAAGTTGGGCGTCCCAAAGGGTAAAAACACCGATACTGCTTGAACTTCAGAGCATTATTCTGAAGCCATATATTCCACTTGGAAACCAAAGGAAAATGTGCTCAAACTCAAATTAGTCTTTTAAAAAATGTGATAACCAACCAAACAAATAAACACCATAGCTTGTGGAGCAGCGTTTCAAAGGCACAGATGAGGATATCAGTGGCAGCGAGTATCGTAAAAGCAAGACACGCATTCGACTCTGATCAGCGTGGAGATCTATAGCACTTAGTGCAAAGGAAAACATTTGATTTAAATCCTAATGTCAGGTTAGTGTTTTTATACAGTTCAGAGACTTAGTGCACGTGTCACAGAATGCACTCCCAGCAGACTAAAGACTTTTTCCTAGAGGCATGTATTCTCTCGATACTGAATACCAGATCGCCATCCAGAAAGGTTGAGAAGCAAGGAATTCTGGCGGTTAGGGAATGGAGATGGACATACCCTGCAGGCCGCTGAGATGTGTTACTGAAACCTTATATTCCACACGAAATTCAAGGGCGCGGCTAACATATGTAACCACTGAAACTGACTCTTTGTGGTCTGAACCCAGGAAACCCATCTTTTCGTCCCCACTGCATAGCTGTCCGGAAGTTTCTTGAGAGACATACAGTCACAAAACTCTCCAAAGGCAGTAAAAAGACCGTTATTCGTCGATAGGTCAATGTGGTTCTATTCAACAATAACATCAACTACTCAAAATTACCTCAACAGCAGCTGGGTAGTCAAGAGAATGTTCTAAGTATAAAAAAAGAACAAAACTAGTTAACTAAAATTCATCTGTAAGAACTACCTTAGAATCAAGTAGAATATTCCCAGCAATTTTTATTATTATTTCCTTTAATTCCTAGAGGAACATAGGGCTTCAGCCAAACACGTCTCCAGTGCGTTCGGTTCTCTGCCAACGTTTTCACCTGCCTCCACGTCTGCCTACATGCTTTCCTCTTCTACTCTTCACATGACCTCCTCCACTTCATGTCACCCCACCCTCGCACTGACGACCAACTCGCCGCTTCCCATTCGGGTTCCACTCGAGGGCTTGTCTTGTGATGTCACTTGATGATTTGTTTTCTCAGAGTATGGCCTCCAATCCACCTCCATTTCTTCCTGCTTATTTGTTGAACAATTGATTCCTACTGGTTCGCTCCCAGAGATCCCTTTTGCTGATCTTTTCTGGCCGGCCATCTGATCTTCAGGGAAGTATTGAGTGAAGACAGCTGTTGATGAAGGTCTGTATTTTGTTTGAGGTGCTCTTCATGAAGCGTCAATTCTATGATCCGTACAGAAAGTAGCACTGACTTCACATTGGAGTTGAAAATCCGGATCTTTTTCCTAATGCTGAGTAAATCCTGTTGACCTCCACACAGAGTTGAGAGTGATGAAAGCTTGCTTTGCTTTCCCAATCCTCGCTTTGATATCCTCGTCAGTTCCGTCGGCCTGTAGTTGAAACGATGCTTCCCAGGTAGGTAAAGGAGGTTGTTTCTTTCAGGTTCCTCTCATTTATGCTGATTGTTGTCTGTTGTTGTCGTTGCTGTTCCTCTTGGCTAGGAATCTTCATCAACTCTGTTTTCTCTATGTTCACCTGAAGTCCTATCTTTGATGCTTCTTCTGCCAGCTTGTTGCTTTTCACTTGCATATCTTCCAGTTTGTGAGAAATCAGACATATATATTCCCAGCAAGGTGGGATCAAAATCTCTGTCTACAAGAATCACACACCAGCAATTCCCTGAGACAGTCCAAGGCCAGAATCCCCTTGATTCACTCAAACAAAATCATATCGTAAAACATCACACACTGTCAAGTTATCGCAGAATCACAAAAGAGAAGCATCAAAATTAGAGATTAAACAGTGACAAAGAAAAATAATCGGGATCACGTCAACATATGATATATATTTAAAATAATTAGTTCCCTTTATGGATTTAGACAAGCAATAAGAAGACGTAATTTGTCTGAATCGTGTAATGTGTATTTGCGTAACACATTTCAAACAGTCTGATCACACAAGGACTTGTCATAGGAATGTGTATATATGAAATTAACAAAGAGTTAAGACAACCTCGTATCCCATTCAGCCACTGGGACCCGATTCAATGGCCTATGAATTCTAACTTCTACCAATTCGTGACCTAAAAGTCCTGGGTTCGAACCCTGGCGGTGGGTGCGTACTACCGATGATTCCCAAACTAGGATGAAACAGATGTCCAGTATTCCCCGGTTTTCAATGGCTTCCTAACTGACATCAATCCGTGGTCAAACTAGAAAAACAAATCTCATCCTTAAAATTAAACTCTTGAAAAGAGTTAAGAGGTGAGAAAGTAGACTTAGGTCAAGCTAAAAGTACATATTGAAGGTCAAAATAACAGTGATGATCACTAATCCAAATAAGAGAGGTAATAGTACATCTACCATCCTGGTATCAAAACAAAGTTTACCAAGGAAGGTTTATTAGTGTGATAACGAATTGTTTTTGAACGCATATAGGTGGTTTAAACTTCCTAATTGCTAGGGTTTCCACAAACAGTATCTTAATCAGGACGGTATCTTAATTATCACAGTTTCTGCCCTGTTCGGTACAAAAGAGCCTTAATTAGGTGCCTCTTCATTAGAATCCAACGAATATGCACTGAAGACACACTTGATGAGGAAGAAAGAAATTTGACACAAACTCTGGTTGATAATAATTATCCAAGCGTCGGTGGCACAGTGGTTAGGACTCTCGCCGACCATGCACATGGTCCGGGGTTCGATCCCCTGCCGGCGCACACCCGATATCTATGGTAGGCCTGAATTTGGGCTAACCGATATCCATGCTGAAAATTCCATACTTGTACTGAAAATACGGTGTGGAATCAAGCTGTAAATCAAAAAAAAAAAAAAGTTCATTAGGAGATATAAAGTAGTCAGAACACCAAGACCCACTCTCCAACTGGCAGCTAAGAAAGACGTGTACATCAAGCTACCATATATGGGGCATCATAGCAGCTTGATAACTAGGCAAAGATTGAACGCTGCTGTTAAAAAAACTTTTCATGCAGCTAATATCATAATAATAGAGAATGTGAAGCCAATATATCTATCTAATCCCTTCGGACATACGAAAAATGATGTCACATCCCACTGTATTTACCAATTTGAATGTACGCGTGGACACACATACATAGGAGGGGGGACTCATCGATCTGTTTAAGTAAGGGTTTCAGAAGCAAATAGAATCCGCAGAACCCATTAATGGTGAGAATAGGCAACTTAACTCCTCCATTGCGAAACATATTATATTATATTACACGTCTTTTAAACCTATCTATAAAACGTGTTTGAGGGTGTCGAAGTCCTAGCAGTTAGGAAGTTTAAACCACCTTAATGCGTTCAAAGCAACAATTCTTAGTCACACTAAATCTTCCTTTGTAAACTTTGTTCTGATACCAGGATGGTAGATGTACTATTACCTCTCTTAATTGGTTTAGTGATCTTCATTCTTATTTTGACCTTCAATTTGTCCTTTGAGTTTAATAATAATAATAATATGCTTTATTCCAAAACAGTACTTGTGAAACAGAATAGAATTCTCAGCATTTTACTATAGTATTGCGTCCAGTTAGTACATTAACAATAAATAAAATTCTACATAGATTAAGGGTAATCTCAGTTAGCTTTGACAACAACATATTGGCATGTCGGTAGTAAAGCCAAAAGTGAACAGAATGTTTGAAGGTGTTAGAAAAGTAGATACTAGCATATTTACTGGCGTAAGCGGTAACAAAAAGGTCGAGATATACAGAGTGTGAAAGAACGAAGAAGAATGTTTTAAATAGAGTTTGTAAGGAAGAAAGAAACAAAGCAGCACATAACAGAAAAAAGAGAGAGAAAAGAAAAAGAAAGAAAGAAAACGTTGTACCTATAAATGATATGAGTTGGAAAGACGAGATCCAGTTGTTCTACTGACTATTTAATAAGTTATAGGTGTCACGCCTAATGCTTTCTTTATCGCACAGAACACGAGCTAAGTAGGGTATGGTTGAGTTTTTGTACTTGCTAGTGCGAGCATATAGTTTTCTATATAGGCTTCTGGTTTTGCCTGATGAGATGCAAGGGGAGAGTTGTGAATGAAGAGGGTGGTGTGAGTTAGATAAAATGGATTTAGCCCATTTTTCACATGAGTCCATGTGCCTGTCAACCAGAATATTAACAAGCTGGTTAAGTGGCACGTTGCTTACCCTGCTGACAACCTTTAACATCCTGCGTTATAAGTTATAGTCTTTCTTCAGTAGCCCTGGAAAAACTAAGGGGGAACAATAGAGAATAATAGGCAGGATGCAAGAGTTAACGAATCGTAGGAGTAAGGGTTGGGTTGGGTTATACCAGAATGTCTTAACTTCTTGATGTAGAAGATAAGACGGAATATTTTCTTAGAAATCATCAAGATATGAGACGACCAGGAGAGATCAGCAGATAGAATGACACCTAGGTATTTAATTTCCGACTTGGTTTCTATTTCAGTGCCATCTATGTTGCACACCTCGTGAGAGCTAACCAGTTTGTTTAGGTCAGATTTATGCCTAAAGGTGAAATTGACTGTTTGGCATTTAGAGGGATTTAAGGTAAGACCGTTTTCCTTGGACCACTGGCTGATTTCTGATAGAAAGCCATTTAGTTTGGAGCAGTCACTTTGACATTTGACAGGCAAAGATACAGTCAGGTCGTCAGCATATTTAACAAAATTAATGTCATTTGAAGATGGTAAGTCATGTGAGACGTCGTGACCAGTAAGGTCCATCCTGTAGGGAGTGAGAACAGATGCTCGCTGATGAAACTGGTTGGTAGTCGTGTTAAAATCATGAATTGGTATTAGTTGGAATACGTGGGCTGGCCACTGAATCTGGTCTCAGTGACTGACTGGATGGTCTACGAGCCCGCCGTGTAACTGGCAGGCATTGGGTTCAAACTCTATAGGGTCTGTACTATCGATGCGTCGCAAACAAAGATAATACGGCTATGTAGCCTAAGAGAACATCCAAATCAATAAAAAATCCTATGATTAGATAGTTTGGGAGGGATTCTCTAGAAAAATAAACAATCTTTCCATTACAATATTATCTAATGACATAGTTAATGCGAACAAAATTCAAATATCTGAGTATAGAAAAAAGTCATGAATGAAACTCATACATTCTTGTATTAAAATACAGAAATTCTGTAGACTGATTAACTCTCTTATTCACCAATAAAGAATCATTCAAAAAATGATTGTAAAACCAATATTCTAACTACCATACTTCATACTTCTAAACTTGTCACTGTAACATTTAACAGACATAATACTAACACCTTTTTTTAAAATTTTTATCAATCAAACTGATCAAACATTACAAGTGACAAGTGTATAAAATATTTCAACTACCTTTTCTGCAAATATTAGTTTTATGTCATTTTTGAATTTCCCCCCTCCCACCAGCATTGATTTTTATTGAAACGAAATACTTGTTCTGTATTAGCTTCTCTGCTTCAAATACAGTTCGTTGATACCTGAAGTTTAAAAATGACGTTATCTGCTTGACAGTAGCTTGCAATGGAATTGAAGGATGTGTGTTTCATCCGATTTGTGGCTCACCATCTTCAAGTACCCATGTCCCTATTCAAATTCAAAATCGGCGCCAAGAAAAATCCATCAATGGGAAGCGCGAAAATCAAATTATCAACTGACATCTGCTACACATTGTACGAGCAGTGGTTCTCGTGATTCAGAAACTTAGTGGATCACGCACTGACATATGAAGTGATGATTGGTGGTTAGATTCGAGTCTCCCGAGTAACAACATTATTCAGTGGAGTTGCTATTATATTCAGAGGATGAGTCCCGAACAGGACGAAAGTTGCCTCGTGAATTCCACTGCAAAATACCATCAATCAAGAGTAACGGTGTGTTTATTTAAACCTTATACATCATCTCTTCTTCGTTTAAATATATCACAGCTTTTGATCGAATCAGAAGGCCTTCTAATGAAATGTCTGCAGATTCGAATACAGCGAAGACAACAGTCCGTGAAGAATAGGAAGATACGTTAATTATTTCAGCAGTTCCTCATCAGCCGTTTATTTACAGTGCAATTGTAGCCAACTTACAAAGGTGACATGGCGTTGTGCAACACGGGATTCGAAAATCACTAAACCATGATCAGAAATTGAACTTAAGTAACTTAAAAACAGAAACCTCTCCTAGTTTACTAGCTCAACAGAAATGTGAAGTCAGTCAGCCAGTCACTTCTTCTATACGGGTCAGAAACTTGCACTGCATGTCACAAAAAGCACTTCCAACAGGCCACTGCACTTTTATCAACAGCTGCCTGCCCATCTAGCTGGCTCCATACTGAAGTAACTGTAACTTGTTGGAAATGCTTTTCGTGACACACTGGACAATTTTCTCACCCGTGTAGAAGGATCAACCTGATATTGGTGTTGAAAATCCGAATCTTGTTATGTATGCTGAGTGTAGAAGATTTCCAAACTGGTTTCAGGTTGGTGAAGGCGTATGTTGCCTTTCCGATTCACTGGCTGGCTGGCTTTGACATCTTCATCCGTTCCACTGGGCTGTAGTTGAAACGATGCCTCCTAGCCAGATAAGTGAAGGAGGTAACCTACGTTAAACCTTTCCCGTTGATGGTGATTGATGCTAACTGTTGTTGTGGTTGCTGTTGGCTGGTTGTTTGGTTATCTTCATCACCTCCGTCTTCTCTATGTTCACCTGGAGTCCTGTCTTCTCTGACTGCTTCTTCAGACAGTTTGTTGGTTTTCGCCTGCCTGCAAGTCTTCGAATTTGTGTGACATTAAACACAACGCACAGTCTTCTGCATAATCCAGTCCACCACAATTGGGAATATCGTCGGTGATAATAGACAGTCTTATCTTACTCCTGTATGCACTTCGAACACCTCGCTGAGTTTTCCGTTGTGGATCACCTGACATGAGCCACTGTCATATAGTTGTTGAATGAGGTTGACAAAGACTTGAGGTACGCCGTAGTGTTGAAGTAGTTTCCAAATTACTTCTCCATCAACACTGTCTGTCGAAGGCCTTTTCGAAGTCGATAAAGTTAAGGTACAGGTTTGACTGTCGTTCTTTGATTTTGGTTGATGACGATGCGTACAGCTGCAATTTGATCAGCACATGATTTATCTTCCCTGAATGCAGCTTGTTGTAGTCAGAGTTCTTCACCTAGTGCATCTTTTATTCTGTCCACGGTGACACTATATAGTATTGTACTTAGTGTGGACAACAGTATGATTCCTCGCCAGTTCTTGCAAAGGCGTAAGTCGCCTTTCTTTGGTAGCTTGACAAGGTAACCAGCCTTTCTTCCAATCAGTTGGCACTTTTCCTTCCTTCCTTCTGAACCTTTCGCAATAATGGCATTACAAGCATTTATTCATCCGTGTAAAGTGCATCAACATTTACAAAAGCTGTGATTGGTTGCTTCAAGGTCATTCGTTGCATTTATTTGCCTCTGCTAATCACCATTCTTGAACTCCGCCCAATTATTTCTTAAAATTAAACAGAATTCGAAGTAAGCGTTTAAGAAATTAACAATAAAACTCGTAGAAATAATTAAACAGAAGTACTTTTTGTTTACATAACAACTAATTCATTGACCTTATCAAAGGTTAAAGAAATTGTATACGCCTTTGGTTTTTAACTTCGATTATACATGCTTTAATGTAGTCTTTTTAAGCCTTACCTTGTGTGTTAAGAGCGTATACAAATTATATCCATGTTTTCAAAATATCTCAAATGATCGTACAATTTAAGGTCAGCTGAAACTTACATTTCTTCGAGTAAATCAATCGATTTGGTAATCAATAAAAAAATTAATTATGTACATTTTTGAAGTGAAATTTTGTCTATCAGTATCTAGGTAACCATTGATTGAAGAGGACAACACCATTTTAATTTCGCTTTAATCTTCCAAGGCGTGCTCAATGAATGTGGAAGATAATTTAATAATTCCCATTGTAGCATTAAGAACACAATATTCAGAGAAGGGACTCTTTTCAACAGCGAATTTATTATCAAGCTGTACAATCGTATATTTATGTGGTTTTACTTAAGAAATTATATCCGGTGAGGGAATTAGGCCAAAGGTGTGAATACATTAAGTAATAATAGTATGAAATGTAATTAAAATATTTGTGATTATAATCATAGTTGAATGTCAAGTGGCAAAACAATTAATGTCATATATAGAATAATTCATAAGGTGTATAGATGCTGGAAAGGGGTGCATAATTATAGGATTAGTAGGCGAATATAAAATGTTACATAACATGGTGTGAAATTTGTTAAGATAGAATTCAATATTGTAAAAACAAAAATTAATAATTTTGGGTTTAGAATGACAAGTGGGACAAGCGGAAACAATTCAGAGTGAGAATAATAATAATAATCGTAGTAATAACGGAAAGGTATATAGAATAACTAAATAAACAAAATAAATAAATATCTATCTCTCTACGGCCAAGGCAGAAGTAGGGATTGTACATTCTTCTTTTGTACGTAAAGGTGTGGCCTAAAGTCATGAAATGCCAAGACCTCCACTGTCTTTAGAAGTCTGTTACGAAGAAAACGCGGTCAGCAGGTTATTCTGTATATGATCTTAAAATCATGGTCAGGGTTGACAGAGGGACAGAAGTCGATCAGGTTTTCTAGAAGTGGAGCTTCGTACAGACACTCCCTTCTCTCTTGTAAAACCATGTGGCCGGAATATGTGTGGAAAGCGTCCTCTGACTACGGCCAATGTACCTTGCTCCATAAGAGCAGGTGAACTGATAGATGAACATGAAGGTGGTCAGACGGAGGAGCTTATTTTTTACAGAGATGGAGAATAACTTGCGGCTGATGAACGTCATTTGTAATTTTGCTGCAAAGAACGTCTTACTGACTGCTTTAGAGAGACAGTTTTTGAGCATATCTGAAGCTTGATCACCTTTGAATTCCAAGTTCATGAATAAGGTTTTCTTTGGAACTGAGTCAGTGACCAGTTTAGACTGCTTATCTTTCTTGTTACTGTCAATAAATCGGTTCAAGTAACCGTTTTCGGCGAGCGTGGCTTTTAGGAATTCAGGTTCTGAGATAACGCAATCAGAACTACAAGTGTTCCTTACCTAAAGCACAGCGAGTCATTTAGGTTCCTTTTCTGGAGATAGGCATCCAATTATAACAATTCGTTAGTTGTTCGTTCCATGTATGTTTCCGGAAGAAATAAAGAGCATCCACATCTGTACAAAGCTTCAAGGGTCTATTAGCTACCCACACTATAAAAAGCATTTGAAGAGACAGGGATCACTGAAGACCAAGAAACACTGAACAGCCATTTCAGGAACTCTTGGGACTCTTCATAGGCGTGCATTCACGATTATGCCTGGAATCAAACTCAGGATCTTCAGGTTTCGAGACCTATCTCTTTCAGCATTTGTCCAAAGCCTAAGATTCAGTGATCCCTGAATTCCAGCTTTGTCAGCTTGTGATATAGCGTTGCTATCGCCTCAAAACTTGGAAGTCTTTGGCAGGGTCGTGGATTAGCATTGATGAGAAGCCTCCGAATAGGACGAAACCGCTATCCAGTAGTCCCTGGTTTTCTATAACCTCTCTAACTGATGTTAGTTCGTGACGACAATCCAATTAATCACCTGAAGATTAGTGGTGATTTAATGAGTCTGTGGGATCATGAATTATGAATGCACCTGAGCCACTGACAACGACTTTGAGCCATGTCATCAACAGACTAAAGACATTGATTCTTAGCGTACCGTGACCCTTTCAGACAGACTTTTAGTCAACACCGCTCAAAATAGCTCGAACAAAAAGTTAAATGCTTTTTTTGCTGATGAGAGGCTTTGTTTTGACGACGTTTAACTACTATCCAACCTAATTGTATCTCAGCTAACATTGGTCGATGAGGAACCTCGGTCGGTTAATAAGCATACCACTTAATACCACAGAGAGAGAAAGATGACGCAGGTACCTATGACCAAAGATAGCTAGCTTCCTCATATCATCTACTTTCAAAGCACTTTTCTTAGGTCTCTTGGTAACTGACACAACATGTTACTCCGTACAGGTGTCCGAAATACTTTAGGTTACATGCCACTTATGAGAAATTAAGGAAATAAAACGATGGCACCATCCTACTATGTTCCAACTGCTGTGATTTGGCTATATTCAATTTAAAAAAGTTGAAGTATGAAGTAAGCTTAGTAACTACAATTTATCAATTTTTATCAAAAGCATTAAAACCTCTGGTGATATTTAAATATAAATCAAAGATGCAGTTATCCCTTTGTTCTGATCAAATGTACATTTATAAATTCAAAAGGAGTGTGTGTGTGTGTGGCGGGTTAGCTGCCTTGAATGTACAACAGAACTCCTAACACAATGAACTGAACAGTATCTAACTGTGTATGAAATGAAAATTCAAGACGAAGAATAGTACTGGCTTTACGCAAATCATATAAAAATAGCCCATATCTATCTATGGGAAGCATCGTTTCAACTACAGGCCGACGGAACTGACGAGGATATCAAAGAAAGAATCGGGAAAGCAACACAAGCTTTCATTTCTCTCAAGTCTGTATGGAGGTCAACAGCACTCAGCATGAAAAATAAGATCCGGATTTTCAACTCCATTGTGAAGTCAGTGCTACTTCTTGTACGGATCAGAGTATTGGCGCGTCATCAAGGCCACCTCAATCAAACTACAGACCTTCATCAACAGCTGTCTCCGCTCATTACTCAAGATTAGATGGCTGGTCAGAAAAGATCAGCATCAAGGACCCCTGGGAGCGAACCAACTCAGCAGGAACCAATTGCGCAACAAATAAGCAGGAAGAAATGGAGGTGGATTGGCCATCCTTTGAGAAAACCATCAAGTGACATCACAAGACAAGCCCTCGAGTGGAACCCGAATGGGAAGTGGCGAGTTGGTCGTCAGTGCAAGGGTGACTTGGAGGAGGTGATGTGAAGAGGAGATGAGGAAAGCATGTGGGCAGACTTGGAGCCAGGTGAAAAGGTTAGCAGAGAACCGAACGCACTGGAGACGTGTGCGGCTGAAGCCCTATGTTCCTCTAGGAATTATAATAATAATTAATAATGTGCCTACACGAATACTACACTCCTTGCATTTCGAGTGGATCGTATGGTTTTATGCTTTAAGCTTTGATTTTTCAGTAGGCGTGGTATTGTTAATACGAGGCGGGGTTTCTAATCTGACGCCTAAAATCCCATTTTTTCGTGAGCTTATTATCAGCTGGGAGAGGTTTGTAGGAGTGCATCAGCCTGGAAACGAATCTAGACCTCCTGTGTGGTTGATAATCATTCGAAAAAGTTATAGAATAGCGATCCTAGAGAACTAGCGCATCAATGACCTTGAAAAGATCTATCGATTTCAACGGTTAATCTGGGTCCCTAATCACCTCTAATCTTCCTGTAACTTAACCCCAACCTACTCCTGATATATTCCCACTTTATTCCTAGCCCTAATCTATCCCCAGACTAACCCTAAACCAGCCAGATATCCCATTTGATTATCTCACACTTCCATGATCATTTGTCCGTGAATATAGTGTCTTTCACCTGGTTTCACAAACTTGCTCCTCCTATGGGTTTCAAGGTCGCTGTTGCGTTCGTTCACCTTGGTCGCTATTCTTTAACTTTTACAGTCATTCCACCATTGAATGATTTGTGTCTCCACACCCAGTAGTGGAGTCATGTACATCACTGATAATTCTTATTTACACACAGTGAGACATATCTAGTGACTGCCATGAAATCGCAGAGAAGACGTCAGTTAGCCTACAGCAGTCTTCGTAAATGTTATCTGACCATGATTGTATATACTAATGACTGTCGACAAAGTAGCCAGTTTGGCCTTTCCGTGTATACGCTACGATAGCTGGTGAGTGTTAACTATTATTATTTTATTGTTATGGCTTGTTTTAGATTTTGTTTTCCATGTTCTAGGTGATATTTTTTTATGAATTATCAGTACATTTCTAATCTCCAACATTTCAGTTACATTTTATCATTTTTTTAAAAACCTGGAATCCCTTACAGTTTATGTAACAATCTTATCTATTACGCAATCGGTACAGGAATAAACATGTCTGTGACGTCATTACTACATGTTCCAATGCACCTGAAACTGCAGTATGTCGAAAAAAATTGCGTAATCAGTCTGTCTCCCTCCACATATGTACCTGTGCACATATTTATGCACCATAATCATAAAAACTATTTATTGGTGTGCATGCATTTGGTAGATTTCAAGCTAAGGTCAACGGGCCTGTCTCGTAACCTAAAAGTCATAGATCCAATCCCTAGTAGGACGGGGTCATGGGGCAGCCTGATGAAGAGTCCCAAAACTGGGATGTAACCGATGTCCCGTACCTCACAGTTTTCAGTGATTTGTTTATCTGTTCTTTTAAAATGAGTAATATAGGTGTTTTTCTGTTTTTTTTTCATTGCGAGATGGTATATACTACTTGAGTGATCGATGTGAGTAGTTTGAGTGACCCGAGGTGTTCTACTCGTTTAAGTTCAAGCTGATCAGCTCTGTATCCGATTAAACTGAGGCCCAAAAATAGCCACGTCTCTTCTAGCCAACAGAATTCAAGACTAGCTAGCAGTACCTAGAATCAAATCATCTTTTGGAGAGGAAATTCAGTCCCGTTTTCATTAAAAAAAATCGAAACTACTGGAAACACAGTTTGTTATCTATGGAAACCAAGGAAGCAGGAAACACTTCAACACTCCAATACAGTCCTACAGGAGGTCAGTCGCGAGCCTGAATATCTCAGTGGTAACGTCTCTGACTGCAGGCAGCACTGGGTGATGTGGGTTCGAATCTCAGAAGGAACATAAGTCTCTTCAAAATCGCAGATACTCCTGCCTTGCTGATTGGTGAGTGCCAACTAGCAAGAAAACAAGGTCCTGGCAAGACTTCCTGTGGCTGATTGCCTCCAAACATGTAATATCTTCAAATCAATGTGCACCGTAATGGCGAGCCACCTAGTGGCATGGTGGCCACATTGCAAACCTGACTGATAGAAATCAGTCTGCACCAAAAAGAGGACTAGACACATCACACTAGTTACTAGTGTGAAATCAAAAATATCCAATAGAGTCCAACAGGAGGTCAGTCGTGAGCCTGAATAGCTGAGTGGTGACGTCTCTGACTGCAGGCGGCACTGGGTTACGCGGGTTCGAATCTCAGAAGGGACATGAGTTCCTACCTTCAAGGTGGCAGATATGCCTTGCTGATGAGTGCCAACTAGCACGAAACCTAAGTCCCGGCAAGGCTTCCTGAGGCCGATTGCCTCCAACCATCTAATACTTCATGGCTTTAAATGCTACTGACTAGCATGAACACTTAGGAAACTCCTGAAGTCAACCAACAGTCTTTGCTATCCAGAATATTGGAGGTGAGTTCCAATTGCTTTCTTAGTGCCATCTACAGTACCAAACAGATCACATATTGTCAAGTGCTAGTTTGTAGGGATCCGATTTATTTGAACTAGGGCAGTATGGGACAGATATTTTGTTCTGACTCGGAACTTTTCAGCACAACTATCATCCCCTCGGTTGGGGGGGGGGGGGGGCAAATATGGGACTGTCAGGCTGAACAACTCAAAGAAGACAACTACACTTACAGTCCTATTCATCCGTTTTTATTTATATTGATGAGTGTCGTTCAGTAAGTGTTTCTTCAACCTAATGTAATTCGCATTACAGTCATCTCAGGCGTGAGGCCAGCAACCCCACCCTGTAAACAAACCTGCTACAGAAACTTCAGCGTGAACAATCTCCTTGCGTCAAAAGAAAAAGTCTGTGTGGGGATATGGAACGTCCGCACCATGTACGAGACTAGCAAAGCTGCCCAAATCGCAAGCGAAATGAGAAGATACGGACTACAAGTATTGGGGATCTGCGAAAGCAGATGGAACGGAAACGGACTCACCAAATTGTCAACAGGTGAGTCAGTGATTTACTCCGGTCACCCAGAAGACAACCACACACACACCGAGGGCGTGGCTATAATGATGTCACCAACGGCAACCAAGGCTCTGATACAGTGGGAGGCGATCTCACCCAGAATAATGAGCGCCAGATTCAACTCCAAAGGAAGAAAAGTGTCAATTATACAATGCTATGCACCCACAAATAACGCAGACCTCGAAAAGAAAGAAGAATTCTACAGACAACTACAGGCAGCAATAGACAATACTCCAGCCGGTGACATTAAAATACTAATGGGAGACATGAACGCAAAACTTGGACCAGACAACACAGGAAGGGAACTCATCATGGGTAAAGAAGCTCTGGGAGAGATGAATGAAAATGGAGAACTCTTCGCCGACTTCTGCGCCTTCAATGAACTAGTGATTGGTGGCAGCGTATACAAACACAAGGATATTCACAAGGCTACATGGATGTCACCAGATGGGCGAACCAAAAACCAAATTGACTTCATCACAATCTCGAGGAAGTGGCGGCGCAGCCTACTGGACACAAAAGTAAGAAGAGGAGCAGACGTTGGCTCAGACCACTACCTCGTACAAGGAACAATCAAACTCAAATTAAAAGCTTTCAGAGAATCAGGAGCTGCAGATAGACCACAAGCCAAGTTCAACACTTAAAAACTAAAGGACCAGGATACAAAGGACATCGTTACTGCAAGCATAAAGGACAAAGCCGAGACACAAATCAACATTAGCGAAGAGGTCAGCGTCGAAAAACACTGGGACAACCTGAAAACAGTATGGAGCGAAACCTGCATGGAAGTTCTGGGCAGAAAGAAGAGACAGGACAAACCGTGGCTCACTACGGACACTTGGAGGCTAATAGAAGAGAGAAGGATGGTGAAACAAAAGATTATCCAGTGCACCGACGAGCAACAGAAACAGGAGTTGAATGCAAGCTACAATACACTGAACAAAGGAGTAAAGAAGAGTGCCAGAGAAGACAAAAGAAAGTATTATGAAGCCATGGCCAAAGAAGCAGAACAAGCAGCAGGCAAAGGAGACCTCGCAACACTCTACCAAACAACTAGGTACCTCTCAAACAGAAACTCGTCACAAATTAAGCCAGTGAAGGATGAAAATGGAAAGTCACTCACCAAAGAAGTGGAGCAAAGGAAACACTGGGCTGAACACTTCAAAAGACTACTAAACCGACCCCCACCTACAACGCGCCCAACAATACCAACAACGGAAGCAGAATTACCAGTGAACATCAACCCCCCGACGAAAACAGAAGTCCTGAAGGCAATCAAGATGCTGAAAGCTGGAAAAGCAGCAGGACCAGATGGAATCCCAGCAGAAGCATTGAAAGTGGACCCAGAGACAACAGCAGACTTGATGACGCCACTACTGGAGAAGGTGTGGAAAGAAGGCAAAGTACCCGAGGATTGGAAGAAAGGATACCTATTCAAACTACCAAAGAAAGGAGACTTAAGTCAATGCAAGAACTGGCGCGGAATTATGCTCCTGTCCATCCCAAGCAAAATACTAAGCCGCATCATCCTGGAAAGGATCAAACAAGCCCTGGATGAAAAACTTCGACCAGAACAAGCTGGATTCAGGAGAAACAAGTCATGTATTTATCAAATCGCCACACTACGGATCATCATTGAACAAAGTTTGGAATGGCAGTCACCTCTCTATCTCAACTTCATCGACTTTGAAAAGGCCTTCGACAGCGTCGATCGAGAGGTGATTTGGCAACTACTTCGCTACTACGGGATGCCACCGACAATTATACATCTCATCCAACAGTTGTATGACAACGCTGCATGCCAAGTAATCCACAACGGGAAGCTCACGGAATCCTTCGAAGTGAAGACAGGAGTAAGACAGGGTTGCCTACTATCGCCAATGATTTTCCTGATTGTTGTAGATTGGATAATGCGACAAACAGTGGGCAATGAGGAAACAGGCATAAAATGGACTCACACAAAGAACTTGGAGGATCTGGACTTCGCCGATGATATACGCCTGATTTCCCACAAACTGGAAGATATGCGAGTGAAAAGTAACAAGTTGGCAGAAGAAGCATCAAAGATAGGACTCCAGGTGAACATAGAGAAAACGGAGGTGATGAAGATCCCTGGCCAACACCAACAGCAACAACAACAGACAGCAATCAGCATAAATGGAAGGAACCCGAAAGAAACTACCTCCTTTACCTACTTGGGAAGCATTGTTTCAACTACAGGCGGAACTGACGAGGATATCAAAGCAAGGATCGGGAAAGCAAGGCAAGCTTTCACTACTCTCAAGTCTGTGTGGAGATCATCATTCAGCGTCAAAAATAAAATCGGGATTTTCAACTCCAATGTGAAGTCAGTACTACTATACGGATCAGAGACTTGGCGTGTCACAAAAAGCACCTCAAACAAGCTACAGACCTTCATTAACAGCTGTCTTCGCTCAATACTACTCAAGATCAGATGGCCAGAAAAGATCAGCAATAGGGATCTCTGGGAGCGAACCAACCCAGCAGGAAGCGATTGTGAAACAAATAGGCAGGAAGAAATGGAGATGGATTGGCCACACTCTGAGGAAACCAGCAAGTGACATCACTAGACAAGCCATCGCTCGAGTGGAACCCGAAAGGGAAGCGACGAGTTGGTCGTCCAAGGGTGACCTGGAGGAGATCATGTGAAGAGGAGATGAAAGCATGTGGGCAGACCTGGAGCCAAGTGAAAACTCTAGCAGAGAACCGAACGCAATGGAGACGCATGGCTGAAGCCCTATGTTCCTCTAGGAACTCAAGGAAATAATAATAATAATAATAATTACAGTCATCGACTGGTCTTGCTTATTACCAACCTGTTCTAATGTAAATACAAAAAACAGATTATTTATTTTTTTTAATTGAGTGACGCTCATTTAAAGTCAATTAACTCATTGAATTATTGTCACTATTATTATTATTATCATTATCGTTTGTTTCATTTAATAGTTTCCTGTTAATTGAATGAAAACAGGCGTGACTAATTGAAGGATACTTCTTGACATGGATGACTAAATCCATGTTATTTCTACTTCAAATGACTTAATTACTTCGTTCCACTGATTTAACACTTTTTAATCTTACCTGAGTTACAATTATCCCCATTTCTCCCATTATCCCCATTTCCCCCATTATCCCCATTTCTATTCAACTTCATCATAGATGTACTAATGGACTTAACCCTAACTCACTTCAGAGACTCAGGGATTGACTTGCTACGAGGGAATAATCTCGTTGACTTAGAATATGCAGACAATATAGTCCTTCTAGGCGAGTTCGCTGACAAAATGCAGAGTCTTCTGAACACCTTGAGCTGCAATCTACAAATGTTTGGCATGCGATTCGCCCCCGCCAATGTGTAAGATGATGTTACAGGATTGGACTACACCAACTACTAGATTAGAAATAGGAAGTGAAGTGGTAGAGCACGTTGACCGCTTCACTTACTTCGGAAGTACCATCAGCCAACACCAACGGGTTGATCTCTGACGAAATCTCAGCACGAATACAGAGGGCTAGTTTCGCATATGCCAGTTTACGCCGTCTCTGGCTTAGTAGACGTGATATCTGACTATCGACCAAAGGGCGTGTGTACTGCTCATCAGTCCGCTCCGTCCTCCTTTATGACTGTGAGACCTGGCCATTGAGAGTGGAAGACATGAAAAGATTAGCTGTCTTTGATCATAGGTGCTGGCGTTCTATTTCCCGTGTGAAGTGGTATAATAAGGTGAGCAATATTGAGGTTAGGCATCGGTCGAGTACTAGGTAAGGAGGAGAAATCAATCGACGAGGCTGTGAAGTTACATCGACTGAGATGGTTAGGACATGTGTTACGTATGCCTAGTCATCGCCTTCCTCGATGGGCAATGTTAGCTGACATAGGGTCAAGCTGGAAAAGAGCTAGCAGTGGTGGTCAAACGAAAACATGGCATCAGTCAATGAAGTCTACAACAGTTAGTCTAAGCCACGTAGGAAGGTGTAGACTTCCTGACGGATTGGGATCCTCGGGACGGTGAAAACCAATTGTTGGAAACAATTGGTGACATGGCTCAAAGTCGTTCTGAATGACGCAGATGCATCCACTCCTTGTGACTTATGATTTCCAATGAAACTGTTTTGTTCTTCGTTATTACTATTCCTTTGTCTCACACCTCTGTTTACTGTCTCTAATATGCATTTCTCCTACTTTCTTCTCTTGCTTTGTGTGCTACAATGCGGGAGTGTGGCGACTTGAACTGCCGCACATATGTGCAAAGTTCTATGTCGAAAACAGACAGACAGACCTGAGTTACATTAGATATCGATGCCATTTAGAGGAATGCATGAAGACCAAGGAGCACTGGCATAGAATTACATCTGACTCTATGACAACTAGTAGCTTGTAGATGATGGAAACTAGACCTGTCGCATCAAATGGCGAGCAGATTACCCAGATTCACTCAATACGTTGAGATTCACTGACTCACTTTTACTAGTTTCTACCAAGGTCTAATTTAGGCAATGTTGTCATGGAGTGAATATTCAGGGAATATCTATCTACCTTTAACCTGGACTTGATGAATTCCAGCTGAGGGATGAATCGTTGACTGAAAATACGAAACATAAATAAAATAAGATAGCTTTTAAAATGAGAAAAGGTTTCGCAGTGTGTAAAAATGATAGTTTTGTATGAATAGGGTTGATTTCCCTGAAATTATAGAACAGATTTGTAAATCTAGATGGGGTTGGAAATTGTTTGATGTTTTCGCCAGCCTCAAAATTTGATTGCGAACGTTTCATCCTAAGGATTGATGACATCTTCAGTATCATCCTCAGTAAGAAGGCTTTAAAAGTAATCACAGGTGTTTGTGCTTTGTCTGTCATGTTACGCGGTATAATATGACCGTTATCAATGAAGTTGGGCGTATAGTGTTAGGTAAGGAGGGAAAATAAATCGATGAGGTTGCTAAAGTGCATTGATTTAGATGTATAGGATAGACGTTACGCGTGTCAATTAATCCTGTTTCTCGTCGAGCATTGTTGGATTAAGAAGATTTTAGAATGGTTAAGCCGAAATCTGTGTTGGTGGTACAGTGGTAGAATGCTCGCTGACCACGCCATACGTGGTTCGGCGTTTAATCTCCAGCCGCCAACGCACTCCTTTACTTCGCTAAGCTAGTTATAAGACTGGTAAAGAGGGAAGGTTGGTTATGAAGCTAGCAATCTCATTCCGTAAAAATGAGTACCACTGCTACCGAAACCTCAGGCCTGTAGCTTGAAGTTCTATGTTCCACTGGGAACGTAAAGGAATAAAAAAAAGCCGAAATCTGGGGCCACGCGCGGAGGTGTAAACTGTCAGACTGGCTGGGATTCATGAGACGGTAAGAATCAACGACTGGAGCCTATAGGTGATGTTAGCTCCGAACTGTTGTCAACGGCGCAGACGCATTCATTCTTTCTAATGTCCCAGATCTACGAAATTCTCACTTTTTCTTCACATGATTATCCTTTCTGTCGTACATCTTCGTTCATTAGTGTTGCCTTGAGTTTCTGGTTTTCAGTACCTTATTATAGTATCTGCAGCATTGTAACTTGAACCGCTGCACTTTTGTGTGCCAAGTTCTACATTGAAAATTCACTCAGTTAGCTTTGAAAGTAACCACTAGTTATGTTAAAAATGAAATGCTGAGGTAATTGTTGGCCGAATATCTCATTATTAAACATTGTGTACTTTTAAAACAGGTGTTCTGTTGTTCTAGAACTTTTTTTCCTGAAATAAACACAAGTCTACACAATGTATCGTAATCTGTATAAGTGTAACAATGGCAGCTTGTTATTCAAGTTGCTGTTGGACATTTAACACCTGCAAGGAGCCATTTTAAATAATATGAGTATATAGAATATCCTTTAGTGTAAAGTTCGATATATTTTTGCTTTTCATAATAATAATAATACTGAAGCAAACGATTACAGAACCATTGAAAACCGAGTACTGGACATTTGTCTCCTTCTAGATTGGGACTCATCGGCAGTGATATAAGAATAGAACTTTTGCATTATGGTATAGTTCCATTATGGGTAAAATTTATTTTGATAAAGCTTCACAGTGTTGTTATACAGTAATATTTATTGATGACCACGTTTCGAGCACAGTTTATTACTCCTCATAATCTCATATCAAGGCACTCACACAACTTTCTAACTTCGTTTATATAATCCCATTATTTCTCATCGCTTGACTTGATGATTGCTAGTAGTATTATCCATATTTCCATATTTAATACTCAGAATGAAGCCATTACTGGGTGAGTCTAAATGGTTTAATTTAATGCCTAAAAACTAATAATGCTAGTAGAATATATGGTACTATTAAAATATATAAGCCAGGTTACCCCATACGACCAATAGGAGATTTCAGGAATACCCTTACTTATGAATTATCAAAACACTTAGCTCTAATATTATGCCCCATTAGAAATCGTTCAAACTCTAGACTAACTAGTTCATATGAAATGAAAAGGAAACTAAATGACATTCAACTAGAGAATGATGAAACAGTGGTTAGTTTTGATATAACTAGTCTTTATACTAATATACCAATCAATATGGCCTTATAAGCAGTTAAAAGGGAACTAACTGCAGATCCCGAAATCACTCATAAGACGAAGCTGTCCATTGAGGAAATAATTTTAGGAATTCAATTATACCTCACATCTACTGTCTTTAAATTCCAGGACAAGATATATAGCAACGGGTAGCAATGGGATGGATCACCAATATCTCCCATCGTAGCAGATATCTTTATGGACAGCTGGGAAAATATGACTCTTAATACATTTAATCCTCCTGCAAAAATATGATGGAGATATGTGGATGACACTTTCACAGTGTTAAAAACAGAACATATCTCTAGTTTCTTGACACATATAAACTCACTAGTGGAGGGAATAAAATTCACATTTGAATCGGAAAATGAACAAGGAGAATTAGCTCTGATGTTAGATTGTAAAATAAAACGAACAGAAGAAGGTAAACTGCACACTAGCGACGTTTATAAAAAACCAACTCATTCTAATAGATATTTAGACTTTAATTCACCTCATCCGTTCGTTATCTGTCTGTGAAGTCAGGCATAGTTAAGTATCTATCTAACAAACCAAGCAGTAGCACTAAGTAGTACATCAAAAAACCTAAATGATGAAATGAAACAGATAGAAGAAGAAGCGTTGGTATCAAATAACTATCCTATAAAATTCATTAGGAAGATCAGAAAAGGCTAAAAGGAAAATAAAAATAATGGTGAAACTAATAATGATAACATAAATAAGAGAGAATATAAGGCATCTACAGTTATACCATATAAAGAAGGGACATCTGAGACGGTCTCAACATAGGATTCTTAATAAAGCAGGAATTAGGGTGACATTTAAACCTACAAACTCACTCAGCAGGGACAAGCTCTGTAGGTTAAAGGACCCTGTCTTTTGACCCAATTACACAAAATAATATAATTTACAAAATACCCTGCAATGACTGTGAGTTAAGTCAACTACATAGATCAAACTAGTAGGTTGGGGGTAGTGAGATTGTCGGAACATAAGAATTTAGCTAAGGTAAGAATGGTTAGAGAAAAACTCAGCAATCGCACTGCATGCATTAACACACAACCACACAATAGGGTAGGAGAGGGTTAAAATCCTAAAAAGTAATGTGGGTAGGTGGAGATAGGAGAGGTTGATTACTTACTGAATCTTTGTTCATCGAATAATCTACACGCAACATGTGCAATAGAAATGACTCATCACTCATAGCAGAAATATAGAAAATACTACTACCAATCATCAAGTCAAGCGATGAGAAATAATGGAGTTACATAAACGAAGTTAGAAATTTGTGTGAGTGCCTTGATATGATTATGAGCAGTAATAAATTGTGCTTGAAACGTGGTCATCAGTAAATATTACTGTATAAGAACACTGTGAGACTTTATCAAAATAAATTTTACCCATAACGGGACTCATCAGTATTATGTGTCCACCGGGATTTGAACCCAATAACTTTCGGTTACCCAACAAACTTGAAATAAATCACATCCCAACAAACCAACTCTTGAAAATTGATTAGAAATTTGAAGAACAAACAGAATGTTTTATGAGGCGGGTAAAGTTGGAGTGTATGCCTGCTGTACGACTATCATCATAGGTTGTGCAGTGACGTAAGGAGATTGTGAGATATAATCAACAATCTGATCTGATCTTGTAGCCTACCTAATCTATCTATAAGAGAAGAAAATTGTAAAATGGTATAGAATAAATACATAAACCTTCACTGCATTCATTCCATTCTTTTTAGAGGAAGCTTTAAAATGAGGTTTAATTACTGAAGATTTAATAGTGTGAAATATTCCCACGTCACATGAATTCAAAGTCAATCTGAACGAAGAAGAATATTCTTTTCAATAATTTCTCTACTTCAGGTTCTTACACAATTATAAAATATAATATATTTGTTGTCGTTACAATAATGGCCAGTTATGCGGTGGATACATTTTTTTAACGTAGAATAACAGATTAGTTATGTGGGTGTCAAAATAAATAGTCTTATTTGTGTGACAAACGTCGTGCTAGTCTGAAATCGATTACAAAATATTGTGAAATGGGAGACAATGGTGGTGATTAGTCATAACAGATTCATAGAATGTGAGGTAGGAAAACTGACAAGTCATTTCAAGGTTATAAAAGGTGTCAGGTGAGTGAGTGCCTAGTACAAAGTCGTACGTATTAAAGTGGAGATAGTAAGACTGCAATGAGAGGTTCATAATGAAATAACGAATGTGTGAAATGAAACAGGTGGAGGCATATATTTAGAAAAGAGATAATATCACTAATAGTAATAAGTCCGGATAGTATAAATGGAAAATTCGATAGTATTGAGAGAATGTTTGCATGAAGGGCATAAATTATGACGAATAATAATAATTGTAATAATAAGCAAAGGAAAAAACTAAGAGGGTTAAGGGGAAGAAGAACTCTTGGTGAGAAGAAGAATCATCAATCCAAGTTTGGCCACGGTAGGAACAGCGTCTGGACGTGTTCTTTTTGGATACAAAGTTTCGGTTTAGTCGATCTTATTGCAACAGCTTCAGGTATGTGTAGGAGACGTAAGCGAACTGTACGTGATAACGATTTCGGAATTCGGTATATAACCCTGAAAGCTGTGTTGACATCGATGTGATGTCCAGTATCGACCAAGTGTGACAGGATCGAGCTTTTTATGCACTTAATTTCCCCCTTGCTGAACCAAGCTGGTAAATGTTCTCGAACCAGTAGACGAACCTACCTAATCGCGTGCCGTACATAACTTGAACCCCAGGAACAGTTGAAATGGTATATGCATGAAGAAGAGCTAAGGTTAGGTAAGACATCTTTGAGTTGCTGGGTGAACATTGGACAGCTACTGAAAGATAGACACAAACCTGCTATGGTTAAACGTTGCTATAGAATCTCCGTAGGAGTATCTCCCTTGAATTGTAGACGTAAAAACAGAGGCTTTTTCTCCATCGTTGCCAGTTCATGTTTACGACTATTGTAACCTATGTTGGCTTTGATGAACTTCTCTGGATATCCGTTCTTGCTTAGAATGTCTCGGATGACCTGGAGTTCTTTCTCTACACCATTGTCTCCCATTTTACAACATTTTGTAATCAATTTCAGGCTAGCACGTTTTTCACACAAATACGACTATTTATTTTGACACCCCATACATAACTAATCTGTTATTCTACGTTAAAAAATGTATCCGTCGCATCACTAACTGGCCATTATAGTAACGACAACAAATATATTATATTGAAATGAATATTACTCGTTCAGATTGACTTTTAATTAAGTACTGAAGCTTAGTATTTTTCAGTTTAAATTTCAAACGCACCCGAAACACACTATCCAGCCTGACTACCACAGTGTCAACGGAAGTGCATCCATAGTTTCGTAACAGAATGCACCCTGTGAAGTCAGGACATTCATAGCCATTTTAGGAATCCTTCAAGGCCTTATACATCCATCTGAGCTATAAATTTTACGTAACTCCTGGTAATCTTTGACTGGAAGTCGTTGTGGAACTTCTCACCCTTTTACTTCGCTATATATATACATTCATGAATAGACATCCTGGTTGATGACTTCGTCAAAAGGTAAAAGAACAACATTTTCTTCGCCAATACCACCTCTCTGTTTTTATTTTCTAAAATTTCAAACCCACATATGATTCATACAGGTTCATATGGTGAAAAGTAATGAATGCCATAAATTTTACACAGCAAAATTTATTGAAATGATGGAAAGGTGGCATAAATCTCTTTCCACCATCTACCTTTCCTCACTGACATCCCCCCGCCACCACTACCACCACCACCACCCCGAGTTGTTATGGCAACAAAGTGTTTCAGTTAACTTCGAAATTTCCCAATTTTTTGGGTAGGAATGAATTTCATTTCTAATCATGACGCATAGTTTTTGTTCAGAAAAAAAAAACATCCACTAAAAATTACAATCAGACAGGTAGACAGAATAATAAAAAATACGAGCAGATTGGAGTCAAGTCGACTAGACTAGGTCGAGTGGTTGGGTAGTTTAGTGAGTGTTCGTGTTTTTTTTTATGACGCAGGTAAGTTCTATACTTTGTGATAAGAAAGCACTGAAACACAGTTGTAATTATCTCTCTTTTTACTTTGTTTTATGATTCTTTGAGTTACATAAACGAAATTCTACATCAGACTTGCATTCAAGGGAGAAGTGTTTATGTGTGTGTGTAAAGGGGGAGTTTCTCAGTAGATTTATGAGTGTTTTGCTGTTAAATTAATAAAATGCTAAGTTGAAATTATGAATGGATACTAATTTCTCAATCACTGGGTCTTATTTATAATGTTTCTTCTTGTATGACTTACCTCACTCTAATGATAAAATGAACTTTGTTAAGTATGCGGACGATCTAACTATTTCAATGTCTGTTAACTCCCAGCTAGACTGTACTAAGATGAACAGCTTTCTATCAGGAGTCAGCAAATGGTCTTCGTCTAATGGTCTTAAACTAAATCCTTCCAAATGTCAGACTGTTAACTTCAGTTTCCGATGTAAAAGAAAGTTAAATGATGAAGCTGTTGGTCCCTATGACCGTTGCAAAATTGAAGATATTGATATAGAAATCAAGTCTGAAGTTAAGTATCTTGGATTAATTCTTTCTTCTGACCTATCCTGGTCTTCCCATGTCTTAGCGATTTCTAAAAGAATATTTCGTCTGACTTTTTACATTAAGAAGTTAAGGCACTCAGGCATAACTCAACCCCTCCTCTTACAGTTTGTCAACTCGTGCATCTTACCTATTCTTCTTTACTGTTCACCCTTATTCTTTCCTGGATTGCTTAAAAAAGACTATGTCATACTTCGTAGAACTCTGAATGACTGTCAGTAGGACGAGTGGTATCCCATTGAGCCATATCGTTGACATCGTCACTGATAGGCACTTGATGTCATGCAACAAATTTGCTAAAGGAATTTTGTCAGACTGTGAGCATCCACCTCAGCACCTGCAGCTCCAACCTTGTGTCTCCTCAGGTAAAACAAGAAGTCTTTTCAGAAGACTTTATGCACGTACGTCTAGGTATAAAAATTCCACTATACCATATTTGGCACGTACTTTATGTGATGAAAATAGTGTTAGGCATGAACTAACTAACCTTCTTTGCCCTACTAAATAAACCATTTCCTCCACCCTTACAAAATCAACCTTTATTGTTATTGTACTTCTTATATTTATAATCCTCTCAATTTTTTGTTTTTATTTGTTTATTTTCTCATAAGTGTGAACATCATTTAAGCTGTGTTATAACTGTTAATTTTGTATTTCCCCTCACTATACTATATCAACAGAACATTAGATCCAATAATCTATAACATGCTAAAGTTTCCAAACTGAATCGACAATACTGTTTGAAACAAACTCACTGTTATCATTATTATTATATTTAATATTCTCAATTCGTGCTTCGAATATTTTTGACTTCATATCGTAAACGTGGACAAATTCCTCTGGTTAATTTTGTTTTAATTTTAAATTTTATTTTGAGTAAATCAGATGCAATATTGTGACAAATGCTGAGAATTCCATTCTGTATTATAAGTACTGTCTGTTTTGGAATAAAGCAGATTATTATTATTATTAAAAAACTGACAGTAATCCCAGAAAAGATAGAAAACTGGGCATGAGGCTAGTAATTCCGCCACTGCAACTGAAATTTCGAACATCAAGCTTGAAGTCCTATGCTCCAGTAGGAGCATAAAGGATTGAAACAATAAAATATGCAGTTGATGATGGAGAAGGTTATCTGTTCGAAGAAACATCCTCTGAAGTGTTGAAACATAACACTCCATGTACAACTTGTCACTATCTTGTAGATTATTCTACAAGAGGACTGCATTTAGAAAGACCAAAGTGAATAAATGCGAGTATAGTTAATACAAATCTTGAAGGAGATGAAGGCTGAATCAATCATTAGCTCAGGATTATTTGAGCAGTCGCAGCACTCAAGTTCTGTAATTTCCCATTTTATACCTTGCCCTGGAAGCGCACAAAGAGAAAGTACCACTGCACTCATTCTTGGATGTGGACAGTTTATCATATTATGCTATTACTAAAAAGGCACAAAGACATACTTCTATCTATTACGGTGTGTCAATTTAATTAGTTATGTGAATGTATCCGGGAAGAGAAATGATACATCTGGATGTCACCTGTATCTCTCTCTCTCCATCTCTGTCTTCATTAGAGTCCCTCTCACTGAAACGTTTTGCTTTCTGTGGGAATTCACTGATGATAATAGATTGAACAAGAGTGTTCTGATATGCTATATAAAAAACCACTGTGTACTTTGAATGTCTACTTGAAGTTCAGTGGAAAATGATATAAATAAAAAGTTTGAATGTCGACAAATTAGCTTTTTCGATCCTCTTCTTACGCATCACTTCACGTTAAATTTAGAAAATGACACGTTCCGACCTACCTCTGAAAGTTTTATTATTATTGTTTCCTTTAATTCCTAGAGGAATATAGGGCTTCAGCCGTACGTCTCCATTGCGTTCGGTTCTCTGCTAGAGTCTTCACCTGGCTCCATGTCTGTCCACACGTTTTCATCTCCTCTTCACATGACCTCCTCCAAGTCACCCTTGCATTGATGACCAACTCGCCGCTTCCCTTTCGGGTTCCACTCGAGCGATGGCTTGTCTAGTGATGTCACTTGATGGTTTCCTCAGAGTATGGCCAATCCATCTCCATTTCTTCCTGCCTATTTGTTTCACAATCGGTTCCTGGTTGGTTCGCTCATTCCAGAGATCCCTGTTGCTGATCTTTTCTGACCGGCCATCTGATCTTGAGTATTGAGCGAAGACAACTGTTAATGAAGGTCTGTAGTTTGTTTGAGATGCCCTTTATGATGCAAGTCTCTGATCCGTATATTAGCACTGACTTCGCATTGGAGTTGAAAATCCGGATCTTATTTTTGATTCTGAGTGCTGTTGACCTCCACACAGACTTGAGAGTAATGAAAACTTGTCTTGCTCTCCCTATCCTTGCTTTGATATCCTCATCAGTTCCGCCTGTAGTTGAAACGATGCTTCCTAGGTAGGTAAAGGAGGTTGTTTCTTTCAGGTTCCTCCCATTTATGCTGATCGTTGTCTGTTGTTGTTGTCCAGGAATCTTCATCACCTCTGTTTTCTCTATGTTCACCTGAAGTCCTATCTTTGATGCTTCTTCTGCCAACTTGTTACTTTTCGCTTGCATTTCTTCCAGTTTGTGGGAAATCAGACATATATCATCGGTGACTGAAAGTTTTAGTATGTATTAAAGATACATAGCAGATACCTTTATCATACTTGTCAGAAATGTTGATGTCAAAATGGTCATCAGGGAGTTAATTAATCACCACTATTCTGTCAAGTTCACACAGGAATTCAAGATGAGCCCTGTACTTCATCTTTTGGATGCTTTGTTGAAAAAAATCCTACAGTTCTCTTCAAATATTAATCTGCAGGAAACCGACATGAAATAGTCAATTACACGGATTTTCACAGTTGAATTTCTTTAAGAAGAAAGCAAAGCCCGAACCACTGCTAATCTTCAAGAATACGAAGGATATGTATCAGTGATACAAACGATGATGGACTAAAGACATTCAGACAACTCCTTGCTGTAAGTGGGTATCCTGCAAAACTTGTCGAGAGAAACATGAAAGTAAAGCAGAAGTCCTGAAAGAATCCAAACGCAGCGAAGTAACTGCTGTCTATGAATGTTAAATTTAATGGTGATATCACGGTTGAGCTTCTGAAGAACCACCTGTTCAGATCACTGAGAAAATCACACTTTCCAGCTGATCTACCAATCAGATGTATGGAGGACAAACTTCAACTTTGGGTCAATTCTATCTGTGTTTGTAATTTCACTTGCTCCTGTTCAGCTGGTTATGCTGGTCACACAAAGCACAGAATTTCCAAATGCTTTCTGAACGTTATCTAGCATATTTATCAAGACAACAGTGCAATTCACTTACTAGCTCAATTCTTAGGCACCTTGTGTCAAAATTACTGATCCTTAACACTCATTGGACACTAATAAGTAATCATTGGTTCTTGTATTATCTGGTACTCAGTGATAATTGCATTCCGTTAGTCGTTTTTGTGCAGCGTAATCAGCAGGTTAAGAGGCTCATCGTCGTGTTCCACTCTGGATTGATGTTAGATGGTCTGGATGTTGTCAGTAGAAAACCGTTGACAGTGGCTTTATGCTTATTAGCACTTGTCGAGGAGGTAAGTCTGCAGCCTCGAAGGAAATGATGTCCCATCTGAGAATCAAAGCCATGCTACCCAGTTCTGCAATCAGGGCTGCGACGGACCTTCTGTGGGATTGGAACTGATAGGCTGATTGGTTGTTGAGGAATAATTATTATTACATTATCTATCTGGTAGATATGAATCAATACTAAGGGGCAGACACATGACACTGGTTAATCCCTAAAAACCCGCAAAAGTATTCCTCAGTCTAACAAGAGGTCAATTCTGATCCTGAACAGCTCAGTGGTGACTTTTCTGACTGAAGAACTGGTTGACTTCGGCTAGAATTCTAGGGGGGACATCAGTTCCTACAAGGTATCGCAGATATATGCTTGGTTAGTGGGCTCAAAGACTCCAGAAGATCTGGATTTCGCAGATGATTTATGCTTGATATCACACAAACTAGAAGACTTGCAGGCAGACGAAAACCAACAAATTGTCTGAAGAAGCAGCTAGTGAAGGCAAGACTCCAGGTGAACACGAGCAAAACGGAGATGATAAATAAGCATTAGAGATTTGACAGAAGTTACTTCCTGCCTTCACTTATCTGGCTAAGAAGCACGTTTTCAACCACAGGCAGCCGGAACGGGTTAAGATGTAGATATGATAGAGAAGATTTGTAGCTCAGGTGGATGATTTTGATGTAATTGTGTTCTCTGAGCTAGCTGAATAGTTAATTTGCGAAGCTTTCATCACCCTACTAGGCGACATCTTCAGCGCATACTTCAGTCTGTTGAAGTGAGCTTTTAGATTTCTCCACGAGTTTATTAGTCATCTCTCCTGATGGGTGACCTTGAACGTGATTGGTTGTTTTCGTGTGTTTTCACACCTTCTAGGCTACTTGTATTGGAACTGATTGTTTCTTTGACTTGAACTTTGACCCTTTGTGTGTGAGGTTTCTTTCTTATCGGTTGGTAAATTTTGTCTATCTCGATGTGTCTATCGACTGAAGATTCACTGGAATATCAGGCTTCTAAAAATTCTCTGGCTAGCATTCTTGGTGTTTCCTCTGTCTAATATTTGAACGTTGGTTGTCCCAGTCGAATTGATGTCCTTAGTTGTCTGTATTTAGTGATATGAGGGAGTGGATGTCATGTCTTTTGATGGCAACTTATGTTAGTGGATACGAAGACAAAGGGGACGTCCACATTGACCAATGTAGTGTTTTTCGCAGTTGATACAATTTATTTTGTAGATGATGTTGGTTTTATCTTCTTTCGCTGTTGAGTCTTTTGGTTGACATAGAATTGAGTGAAGTGACTTTGTTGGTTTGTGTACGACGTCAATTCCTAAAGTGTTTGAAGAGTCTTGTAGTGATTTCTGAGATATCCTTTATATATGGTAAGGCGATTTTCTTTGTGCTTTCCTTAGCCAGCCAGCCAGAATCTGAAAGGCAAGATACGCCTTCATCAAACTTCTGTTTTCACTCAGCCAAAATAAACAAGATTCTGATTTTCATCACATATATGAAGTATCAGTCAGTTCTTCTATACGGGTAAGAAACTTGCACTGTGTGTCACGAAAAGCATTTCCAACAAGCCACTGCAAACTTTTGTAAACGACTGTCTGCCTACTGAAGATCAAGAAAGAATTAATAACAAAAAACTCTGGCGATGAACAAACCAACTGAGAGCCAACTGCTCGACAAATATGTAGGCAAAAATGAAGATGGATAGGACATACACCACTGAGGAGGCCGTCGAATGACATTGCGCGAAATGCAGTCCATCGCCTGAATGGAAATCGAATGGGAAGCGACGAATGGGTCGTCGGTGCTAGGTTGACATGGAGAAGATCGTGTGTTGGGGAGAAGGAGATGAGAGATTATGGACAGTCTTGGGGTCAGCCGTGTAAGGGAGACAGCGGAAAACAGAAGAAAGTGGAGATGTGTTGTTCCAGGCCTATATTCCACTTGGAACTCAATGGAATAATAAAATATAATAAATAATGGACTCCAAACGGAAAAAGTACCTGGGAAGCATCGTTTCAACTACAGGTGGACGGAACTGACGAGGATATCAAAGCAAGAATCGGAAAAGCAAAACAAGCTTTCACTACTCTCAAGTCTGTGTGGAGGTCAACAGCACTCAGCATCAAAAATAAGATCCGGATTTTCAACTCCAATGTGAATTCAGTGCTACTATACGGATCAGAAACTTGGCGCGTCATAAAGAGCATCTCAAACAAACTACAGACCTTCATTAACAGTTGTCTTCGCTCAATACTCAAGATCAGATGGCTGGCCAGAAAAGATCAGCAACAGAGATCTCTGGAAGCGAACCAACCAACCAGGAACCGATTGTGAAACAAATATGCAGCAAGAAATGGAGATTGATTGGCCATACTCTAATGAAACCATCAAGTGACATCACTAGACAAGCCATTGCTCGAGTGGAACCCGAAAGGGAAGCGGCGAGTTGGTCGTCAGTGCAAGGGTGACTTGGAGGAGGTCATGTGAAGAGGAGATGAAAGCGTTTGGGCATACTTGGAGGCAGGTGAAGACTCTAGCAGGGAACCGAACGCATTGGAGACGCGCGTCTGAAGCCCCATGTTCCTCTAGGAATTAAAGGAAATAATAATAATAATAAACGGAAAAAGCTGCGTATCTTAGATTCTGATACTAATAACCTCCATCCTATTAAACCCTATTCTCTTTACATTGAAAGTGTTTGTTGTTCAGTATGATGATTGCAAGAAGAAAGCATCCAGACATCAATAATCTAGCAAAGTTTTTGTTCAGAACAAAGGCATAAGATTTACTAAATACCCGGATTATTTCAATTATTCAGTTACCTTTGTGATTAAGTCCCTTTTCAAATAATAAATGCTGTTTATACCAATGGATTTTTTGAAGTAACTGAAGACAGAAAAAGTAATGGACTTCAAAGGAAACAATGTGACATCAAAAACAATCTAAGGATTCTCTACTACTGTATATAAAATTGGTGTCTGGAATAAAACTATTATTATTATTTGAACAAAGCAAGAACAACAATTGTACCAGGATAATATGAGCTCATCTTTTATTGTTATTTCGAGGATTCTTCTCAACTGGTTACAACCTGAACGATAAAAAAATGTATGAATTACATTAAAGATTTGAATATACTTTTCCACGATCACAAGGAGTAATTGGTAGGAAGTAAAAGTAACATTAGTTAGGAATGATTTAACTAATTAAGAGTTACAAACACTGACTATTTACAGAATAATTAGACAATTAGGCTTGTGTGTGTATAGAAACAAAAATTGGCTAGAAAGAGCATAACAAAAAAGTAGACTACGTAACTAAAGAAAATGTTTTATCTAATAGCCAATAAAAAAGAAGAGAAAAGAAGAAGGTAGGGTGAGTCATGTTTAGATGAGGGAGTAGAGTTTTCTAAACAAGAAAAAGAGGGACTCATAAAAGTTGTATATTTTTTGTTATCACCAGGACAGTGCAAGATTCACCACTGTCTGTTTCTGCGTACACATAGATTTGGTTTAAGTCGTTTGATAACAATTGCTTCAGCAAAGCGTAGCAAGCTAGATTTCTTTTGCATGTTGATTATTTTGAATGACTTCAAGTTGTCTACAATATGACCAGTTTGCAATAGATGACGCGCAATTGCACTGTTTAATACTTGTGGACCTTTCAGTCTCAGGTTCTTTGGTATGTGTTCAGAAATGCGGACAATAACCCTTCTCTCTCTGTTCTTCCAATGTATGTGCTTTGGCACGTACGACATGTAAATTGGTCGACACAGTTGGAGGTAACATGAGGTGGGTATTTGTCCACTTTTGATTGTCTCAAACAACTAGTTGTTTCAATATAGCAAAAATATTCATTCAGACATCTATAAAACACAGAATAATTGAGCAAAGAATATCCCCCTTTCGATAATTTCCTCTTATGGCTCTACAATTATATTATATATATATATATTGTACATTTATATACATAGAATATTCTAGAATAGTAGTCAATAACAATATTGGTGCTTTTTAAATAATATCGATTTGTTAAGTAAGATCAATGGTATTACCACAGTTCAAGAAAGATACATAAATTATAACAATAATAATATAATAGCAAATAGAATATCAACTAAAATTAAGGAAATTTTCACAACAAATTGAGGATCATTCGAACCTAGATGGCCAGTGGGGTAAGGACAATGTCTGAACTAGCTTCTTCCGGACACATAAATTAGGCTTCTTAATGTGAATCCCAACAGTCATCCTCAGCAATATTTAGTAAACGAACTCTTCAGACGAAGTTAAGATTTGTTGGTATGCGGTAAATGACTTTGAAAGCTGTCTCGTTGACATTAATCTTGTGTTCTGTATCCACAAGATGAGATAGAATAGCGCTACGAATAGATTTTGTTTGTCCTTTACTTAACCACCATGCAGGGTGATGTTCGGAAATCCGACGAGAAACACGCCTAATTGTACGGCCTATGCAACTAACTGGCTCACTCCACAGGAGCAGTTAAATTGTTAGATACACATGGAAGAGGCGAAATTAGGCAGTTTATCTTTTACTCCCGAACGCAAAATAGGGGTGGGTGGTTTTGAAGACACAGCGTAATTCAGCAGCAGGGAATATATATATTTTACCGCATTTCTAAGGCGTTGTGTTAGGATCTCGCTGATGTTGTCCCCAAGGAACTGGATTTGTAAGAATAAGGCCCTTTTAGGAACTATTTGTACCTTTGGTTGCTTTGATTTTAGATTCATATTCTAATCGGTGAATTTTTCTGAATAACCGTTTTCACTCAGCAACCGTTTAATAATCTTAAGTTCCTCATCAAGGCATTCCTCCGAGAAGAGTGCTCTTGCTCTATGGACCAAGCTCTTTATCAGATTGCGTTTCTATTTCATCAAGGGCACGAAGCTGAAAGGATAAATAGACAGTGATAAAATATCCTGTCTAACTAATTAACTAAGTTGATTGAGTGTGTGTGTGTGTTTGTGTGTGTGTGTGTAGTAGAATGAAATTAATATATCTACTCAAGTGTCTTCCTCAATTTTTTATTCGCCATTTCCCTCCATCACTTTAGCATCAGAATACTCAAATATTATTTGGGATTTTTTTTTTGAATAACGTTTTTTTCACCACTCTTACATACAATCCACCAATCACATGAAGCGTATACATTTCTCATCTGGTTCTATCAATTTTCCTAGACTCCATGATATAAAATAAAAGAGTAGATAAGACTTTTTAGTTTAATTTAATTTTTATTCTATTTAAGAGTTAATATTTCCAAATTCATCAGTTTTACAACAAAAAATATACAAAAAAAATGATAATTATGACTGAAAATTTAATTGAACCGCCTTTCCCAATTGAATATTGAACAAGGTTAAAATGGTATACATGAACAATGAAATGTGTATGAATCACGTGATGTGAGTTTTTGAATTTATTTTATTGATTCGTGAATTTAATTGTGCTTACTACTATTATATCAAAACAAGTATTTTATCATTTTGAGAATTGTTAATTTGAAATGGACATTGAAAATTGTTAGTTTATGGCCTTCATTGATTGCAGCTAACTTAAATGGACTTATATGACTCTTCAGGTTTAAATTCGATATTTATCCCCACTAGTTAAACAATGCATGAGTGCTCATCGGTGGAGATTATTGTCTTACCGACTTAAGGAATCCTTTTTCATTCACTGAAACTTGAGTTCAAATCACTCTCCGCCAAGTTCAACTTGGACAAGTAAGGAGTATCACCAGCCGTTGCACAATAAGTGTAACCTATAGTCTTGCACTGAGTAAACGTATTCTGGGTAGCTGAGTCCTAGCAAAGCTGATGTACTTATGCTAACAGCTGGTTTGTAAACTATCTACTTGTGCAATCGACTTTTGACATAACTGGCCACTAGCTTATGGTTCCTACCTGCCCGATCAAAACTCTAGTTCACTAGTCTTCAGAAGCCTGGTAGACAAAACCTCACATCTAACCACTTCTGTATGTATATGTAAGTCTATTTATCTCTGTGCGGTCAGGTATATTGGTCGTTCCACACATATCCTGTCTAAAAAGGTTCAAGAACACTATCCTGCATGTTATATATATCCAGACCAAGTGCACACTTCAGTTTACAGTGCATACTTCAATCTGTTGAAGTGAGCTTTTAGATTTCTCCACGAGTTTATTAGTCATCTCTCCTAGTGGGTGACCTTGAATGTGATTGGTTGTTTTGTGTGTTTTCACACCCTCTAGGCTACTGATTGTTTCCCTGACTTGAACTCTGACCCTTTGTGTGTGAGATTTCCTTCTTATCGGTTGGTAAATTTTGTCTATTTCAAGGTGTCTATTGATTGACGATTCACTGGAATACCAGGTGGGCTTCTAAAAATTCTCTGGCTGGCATTCTTGGTGTTTTCTCTGTCTAATATTTGAACGTTGGTTGTCCCAGTCACACTGATGTCCGTAGTTGTCTGTATATAGTGATATGAGGGAGTGGATATCATGTCTTTTGATGGCAACTTATGTTAGTGGATACGAAAACGAAGGGGACGTACATTTTGGCCAATGTAGTGTTTTCATGGACATCAATTCGACTGGGACAACGTTCAAATATTAGACAGAGGAAACAACAAGAATGCTGAGAGAATTTTTAGAAGCTTGGCATTCCAGTGAATCATCAATCAATAGATGTGAAAGAGCAACTAAGACTACAAAAAACAGAGTTTCCAAGTTATGGAGTTACCCAATCCAATGTTACGATTATGAAAAATAAATTGTGTTCGAAACATAATACAGTAAATTTATACCCTTCTGAGTGTGTTGTGTTTCAGGGTTTTGACTGACTTCAAGTTTCATCAGTTAGGGAATCGTTAAAATTCAGGGAATACTGGAAAGCTGTGTCTTCCTAGCCAGTGGAATACGCCAAGTCAAGTGTAAGGACAAATACTTGCCGACAACATTTTCTAGAGGTGACAGAATTCAGAATTCATAGGCCATGGGATTCGTCACGTATCATGAAGGTTTAGTGTTCGATCCCAATGAAGCAGTCATGGGTGCAAACTGGTGAGGAGTCCAAAACGAGGACAAACCACATTGGCCTAGTATTATTCCCTGGTATTCAACAACTTTATAGATGATGTCTGTTCGTGATCTAACTAATAATGTTTCAATAATTTAATAATTCCCACTGTAGCAATAAGAACACAATATTCAGCGAAGAGACTCTTTTCAACAGCGAATTTGTTATCAAGCTGTACAGTCGTATAGATATGGTTTTTTAAGAAATTATATCCGGTGAGGGAATTAGGCCAAAGGTGTGAATACATTAAGTAATAATAGTATGAAATGTAATTAAAATGTTTGTGATTATAATCATAGTTAAATGTCAAGTAGCAAAACAATTAATGTCATATTTAGAATAATATATAAGGTGTATAGATGTTGGAAAGGGGTGCATAATTATAGGATTAGTAGGCGAATATAAAATGTTACATAACATGGTGTGAAATTTGATAAAATAGAATTCAGTATTGTAAAAACAAAAAAATAATAATTTTGGATTTAGAATGACAAGTGGGACAAGTGGAAACAATTCAGAGTGAGAATAGTGATGATAATAATGATAATAACAATCGTAGTAATGAGGGAAAGGTACATAGAATAACTAAATAAACAAAATAAATAAATGTCTATCCCTCTACGGCCAAGACAGAAGTAGGGATTGTACATACTTCTTTTGTACACAAAGGTATGGCTTAAAGTCATGAATTGCCAAGGCCTCCGCTGTCTTTAGAAGTCTGTAACGAAGAAAACGCGACCAGCAAGTTAGCATGGATTCGGTATATGATCTTAAAATCATGGTCAGGGTTGACAGAGTTACAGGAGTGTTCTAGAATAGAGCCTCGCACACACTTCCTTTCTCCTTTGTAGAACCATGTGGCTGGAATATGTTCTCGTATCCGTATGGAAAGCGGCGTTCGCTGACTACGGACAATATACCTTGCTCCACAAGAGGAGAAGGTGAACTGATATATGCACATGGAGGCGGCCAGACGGGGGATCTTATCGTTTACAGAGATGGAGAACAACTTGCGGCTGGTGAACGTCATTTGTAATTTCGCTGCAAGGAACGTCTTACTGACTGCTTTAGAGAGACGGTTTTTGAGCATATCTGAAGCTTGATCACCTTTGAATTCCAAGTTCATGAATAAGGTTTTCTTTGGAACTGAGTCGGTGACCAGTTTAGACTGCTTATCTTTCATGTTACTGTCAATAAATCGGTTCGGGTAACCGTTTTAAGAATTCAAGTTCTGAGTTAACGCAATCAGAACTACAAGTGTTTCTTATCCTAAAGCAGAGCGAATGAATTGAGTTCCTTTTCCTGGAGATAGGCACCCAACTATAAAAATTAGTTAGTTGTCCCTTCCATGTACGTTTCCGGTAGATAGATCTTTTGAGAGATCCATCATTACGTCTACTAAGGCAAACATCAAGAAACGGAATACTTAGTTCAGATTCCTTTTCTATGGTTAAATTGTAAAGAAGGATGGCAGTTGTTGAAAGCAAACAAGACATCATCAAGAATTACATTATTATCATAGATAACGAAAGTCTCGTCTACATATCTTCTAAGTTGAGAATTTTCAAGCTTTGCCATAAAACAATCAGTGATTATAATGTTTCATTTTGTGTGATCTATATTCCAGTATAAACGCTGAGATGGTGTCTTAAATTCAGTTCACATCTGATCTTATTTTACATATACGTATATATATCCATTACAACAGTTAAACAGTAACAGTATACCTACCCTTTTTCAATACTTATTTATGGATACCATTAAACTTGTAAGAAAAATGTAGCAAACTTGTGTAGGCCTTTTGAAAAAAATGATAAAAAAAGGTACATACTCCTTAGAATGAATAGCTAACTAAGTAGAAAACGTTTTCTCCTCGGTAATTTTCATTTTTTTCTCTCTCGTAATCATCTGCTACACACACAGAAGAGGAAAAAGAGAAAGTGCAAACTGTTGACGTCAATAGTCAAATATCGGTAAATCATCTATATTTAATCTAAGTTTAACACCAATACACTCATCGTAAATACAGGTACATACATACAACTGATGAATTCCAAATGTGAACCAAATACCATTATGTTCACCTGAAAGACATCTTCGATGCAGATAAGCTAATTATTATTGTTCCCTTGGGTTCCTAGTGGAACATAGGGCTTCAACTGCACGTTTCCACTTGTTTCTGTCTTCTGCTGTACTTTTCACTTGCATCCATGTTAGTCCATACTGTTTCAACTCTTCTTCACACGATCTCCTCCATGTCACCCTTGGACGTCCCACTCACCGCTTCCCTTTCGGGTTCCACTCGAGCAATGGCCTGACGCACGATGTCACCCAACGGCCTCCTCAGCGAGTGTCCAATCCATCTCCACTTTCTCCTGCATATTTGTTGGGCGATTGGTTCTTGTTTTGTTTGTTCCCATAGTTTGTTTCTTGTTGGTGATTCTTTCCGGCCATCTGATCTTGAGTATAGAGCGAAGACAGTTGTTGATAAAGGTCTGCAACAGGCTGTTGGAGATATTCTTTGTGACCCGCTGGCCAAGTTTCTGATCCGTATAGAAGAACTGACTGACTTGACGTTTGTATTGAAAATCCGAATTTTGTTGTTTATGCAGGCTGAGTGACGAAGATTTCCAGATTGGTTTCAGGTTGATGAATGTGTTTCTCGCCTTCCCGATTCTCGATTTGACATCCTCGTCCGTTCCTCCTGTAGTTGAGACAATGCTCCCTAGATAAGTGAATGAAGTAACCTCTTTCAAATCCCTTCCGTTGATGGTGATAAGATAATAAGATCTAATAATTCTATGACTGTCTTCTGTATTAGCATATGTGTTGATATATGAGCCAATGCTGTAATTACTTTTAAGTGACTTAAGTTTTAGCCAGTTTCATCGAAAAGTAACTGGCCACCAAGGATCTGAACATCCTATATATGAAAGAAATAGAGAAGAAGGGCTGTTATACGGATAATGTGACACATATACCGGTGATTATTAGCAAGCGAGGGATAATGTTCTCTAAAACAGAGAAGGCCCTTAAACAAATCCTCGAAATACCCAAAACCCGAATCAGCTGGCTGTGTGAGCAAACTATCATAGGTTCGCTGAATGCTACGATACATATGTGCAACGGTAACCCACAAGCAGAGTGACTCTCTCAACTTAAAATCAACGTTTCTAGTGAATAATTGATTACTAGGTTTCTGACTCAATTCTTTCGATATCCTTTCTTTACCCCTTTTAACTTATAAAATATCATAAACCAAAAAAAACCCAAAAAAACTTACAAAATCATTAGAAAACCAAAAAAGAAAATTCAACTAAAATAACGGCGTAAGTGGTGTGTTTGTGACATTACACTGCTCTTAAAGTATGGGAATGATGTCAAGTATGATGTGACACCGCGTCGGCCGGGCGACCTGCTTGGGTATGTATGTAAGGCCCCGCGTATGCTTGCAGAGCAGTGTAATTTGTTTGTAAAATATGTTTGCCTGAGTGGAACGTTGGTGTGGTAAGTCTGTTACTCTGTGGGCCGCCTTGTGGAACTATACGACCTGACCTCTTGTCCATATTCTGTCTGTCCCTTGGCAGTATGCGGGTGCGGGGTCTCAGACAGGCAAAGTAGATGTAGTGTCAGAGGTTGGAGGCCGTAGTATGTATGTCGACTGAATGACGGCCAGTATGGGTCATAAGACCTTGGTGACCCTAATAGGACAGTCGTAAGGGCATACGCTGTCCGCCAAAGTATATGATGAAGCGAGGTTGTGTGAATCGTGGATTGGAGGTGGGATCTCGTTTCCACGAGACATGTTAGGATGTCTCCAATGCGCAAGAGTCCTAATAAGATGTTCCTGATTTCATAGCCTCGGGGAGATGCCAAGGGATATGATCTGCTTCGGTTATTAAAATAAAGAAAAAAATCCAGACAGAGAGTGGAGGAGGCGCTGTTTACAGTGACTGACTCTGCTTGCATTGAAATATGCTCTATCTCTCTCCCGGCCCTAATACTGACAAAAGTTTAGAGCTTGTTATGAAACGCGACGGGTAAAGACACAATTTAGCCAGTTTCATCGAAAAGTAACTGGCCTCTATGATCAACCTACAGGCTGATTCAATTAGTACGTTTCAAGAGTCAGTAGAAAATGGAATTGATTACAAATGCTAATTAAACGTTTTTCAAAAGAATGGTTACTGAAAAAAGAATATTCTTCTCGATAACCTGCTCTTCTTCATCAGGTTCTACAGTTATATATACATCATAGTGAATGAATGAATTAGTGTTATGAACAACATTAATGTCGTTTAAATAACATCGAATCAATAATATCAATAGATTACAGTTCAGTAGCATCAACATAACAATAAACTGAATGTCACAAAAATTACTAAAAATAATAATACAAATTCATGAACTTATAGTCTCTACTGAAGGCCAGCCATGGCAGTAGTAGTGGCTGGACTTGCTTCTTTTGCATACAAAGCGAAACTCGGCAGTCTCTGCTGTTTGGAGTATCTGGTTCCTAGATGTAGATGATGATAGATGATGATGATAGGAGGATTCTTCAATGCTGGCTGACTTTGTGGTTGGTTTGGAACAGATGGTCTAATATCGAACCACTGATGGTTTTTACTACACCTTTACTCAGCCATACTAGTAAATGTTCCCAAGTGATCACGAAAAATCAAGTTCCTATAGCAACGGCCAATATTACTCGGTCCGTCACTTGCACCGTCCAACTTGTAGATACAGGTGGAAGTGGCTAGTCTAGTCTGTGTACTTCATTTTTCAGTCGAGGAATCACCACCACTCGTGCAGAAAACATGACTTGTAGTTTGCCAGTATTAAAAGTTCTTTGAACTGATTTTCTTAACTTCTTCGCAATTATTTTAGCGGGTATATCGCTCTTGAATTGCAGTCGTATATATAAGAGGCTTCTTGTTTACGGATAGTGAGTAGTCATTTTCCGCTTTTTTGTAATGTGTTTCTTGATAAATTTCTCAGGATAGCTATTTTAAATCAAAGTGTCAAATAAAGTGCTTAATTCATCTTCAGTTACGTCTCCTGAGCATATAGCTCTAGCCCTGTGGCTGGTAGTGCTTCCTTACTAAATTTCTTTTGTACTGGAGAGGAACTAAGTTGTGAAAGTGTGTATGTTGTCCTGTCCATGTGCTTTTCCCATGCAAATTTCTCTTTATACTACCATCTGGTTTTCTTTTAAGGAGGACATCTAGGAAGGCAATAATTCCATTTTGGGTTTCCTCTTCACACGTGAATTTCATAGCAGAATGTACTTCATTGAATTGAGTTATTATTGTACTCCTATCCGTATCATTATTACAAAGAATAAAGGGACTTGGTTTTTCGTGCCCTCTCGTTAACATCTCCCTGTATGGCTAAGTAAAGATGTAGTTAAAACCATCAATGGTTCGATATGAGATCACCTGGTCTAAATCGGCCGGCAGCAGAGCCAGCCAGCATTGAAGAATCCTTCTATCATCATCTACTGGGTATCAAATGAATTGCCATTAACATCCAGGTACCGCATGCTCCAAACAGAAGAGGCAATTGTCATTCACCTGAAGCAACCAGTGCTTTGTGTTGTGCAAAAGTAGCATGTCCAGCCATGTACTACTACTGCCCTGACCGAATCCTGTTTTACTATTATCTTTCCTAATTTTTCTGTCTTATATTCAGTGTATTGTTATGTTGATGCTGTCAAACTGCAATCCATTGATATCATTATTGATCCGACTTTATTTAAACAACACTAATGTTGTTCGTAACACCGATTTATTCATTAACTATAGTGTATATATAGCTGTAGAACCTGATTAAGAAGGGGTCATCGAAAAGAGTATTCTTTGTTCAGCAACCATTCTTTCGAAAATGAAATTCCTGAGTCACTGAATTCGGTTCCAGTGTCTGAATGGTTATTAGGCTTGTGTCATCACATAAAGATAATAGGTCTGCTACCTAATAAGGCGGTCATCTATGCTTCCTAATGAAGAATCCCAAACTAGGATGAAACTATCGTTCTATGCACACGGGTTTTAATGGCCGGCTCTCTAACTGATCTTACTTGAGATGAAACCAACATAACTGATTTAAAATTAACAACTGATAATCTGTCTACTCATTCAATTTTTATGCATAGTAAAAAAACTTTTTAATAACTATCAGCACAAATTAGTTTGATTTAACTGAGTCTAACTGGGTTTTCAATGTAGAACTTTGCACACAAAGCGATATCAGTTTAAGTCGTCCAAGGTAACGATCTAAAGAAATCCAAAGGAACCATAATGATCAGAGATGTAGAGATTGTTAAGCGAGAATATATGTATGTAATGCTGACAATGGTTCTGCAGCCATAACACCAACAGTCTGCAGCCATATGACCTTGACTTTTCATGGACACCAGCAGTCCTGGCTCATAGTAACAGTCAACGATAACTGCTGTCCTTTTTGATTTCACCACCCTTAAGTATTTTTCAACTCAATCCTACACCAGATAACATTGCTGAACAAGGAAGGCGTTATCTCAGTATGCATAACACGTATCGCAGTCACCTTAATTGATTCGGCTTCACAACCGGATCGATCGACTTCACCTCGCTGCCTAACACTCCACGCCTAACCTAACTGTGTATTTACCCTTTACGAACCATGCCAACCGCCGAACGCCATCAATCATCCGGGAAAGGAGTAAGAGTGCGCCATCACGAGTCACCCCAGCGACTGATATAGTCCCAGAGCGAACTCCTTGAGACGGATCTTCATCAATTTTCTAATATTAACATCTCAGGACACCCTTGGTGCCACTCCTCCAGCTGATAGCAACAGGAACATCTTCTTAGGGACACATGGGCATTGGAGCCAACCAAACCTTGACTCATGGGACGGGATCCCGACCTCCAATCCACACCCCATAGCATAAGACACTGCTCGAGACTGGCCTCGGCTAACAACTACACCATGCTGCACCTCGCGGTTTGGGTTACCAGCTCTAACAGCCACCCACTAAGCAGTTGTTATTGGCCCCGGTACTCTCATCAAGAATCCCACAGATCTACTGGCCCCGCCAATGCCTCGTACACCGCCATAACGGCCAAAGGACGACACCGCTACTTCATCAAGACTGAGTAACCAGACGTGGGTGTTTTCTCATGCAAGTTACAGGTCTTTGCTGGGGCTCGGTTTGCCTGCCAATAAGTCCCATCTAGCGGTCGCCACGCGGAGGCGCCTGCCAACCGCCATTTCCCATAGTTTCTCCACTTTGACACTCAGAGCACTGGACTCAACTTCGTAACCAAATGTAGACTTAACAAGAGAAGCCAGAATTGGAAAGCACACGATAGTCTAAAGATGACGGTCCTCGCACCGCATGCAGGGCCTCACTTTCAACGGCTGTCTCATGGCTGTAAGGAAGGACACAGTGAACTGCTGGGCACTGCACACATCCTCTGACTGACAGTCAATATATTTGTTGTAAATGTCTGATTCATCAAGGGAAAAACTGTAGTTTATAGTATCCAGCAATTTGAGGATCAGGACAGACACTCGTCGGTGCACTGGATATCAGTAGTACTATTTCAGGAACTGGTGTAAGTAAGAAATTACAGACCGTAGGATTTCAACTCATTGGCTGAATGGTAATATCTACGCCTTGTAAGCTAAAAGCATAAGAATTGATTCTTGCGGGAATGGCGTGCGCACTAATGACTCAGTGCACAATGTTTGTTCCTGTAAATGTCATTTAGTAACGCAATTTAACGTAAAATTCATTAGTTCATCACAAGCCAACTGGTAGAGCAGTTCACTGTCTCGATGATAGCGAACTGTTCAAACAGTCCAAATTCAGATGAGTTACTTTTTGAAGCGTTATTGATTTAAGACTTAACAATTAGATTTTCACATTCAACAATGAGGTCAACCTAAGGAATAGCTACTATGGAATGCGGATACACCAATGACCTTAAACGCATGCCATTCGTTGAATTACAGAACTTGCCGTTTTAACGGCACTAGTATGAACGCTGTGCACGAATTGATTTGGAAATTTCATTCTTATCTCGTTTTTAAGTACTGTTTGGAAGATAAGATGACAGCACGTTAAGGTTAGGATAAGTGTTATGGTTAGGGTTAGGGCATTTTATTATTGTTATTATTATCTGTGATTTACTTGTCAATAAATAAATGGGAGGAGAGGGTGGTGAAGTTAAACAATAGCCTCCCAAGGCTGCGAACGCCCCAATGACCTTGAACGCATGGTAGTCATTGGCTAACGATGATATGCCATTATTATAACGTATATATGAACGCTATTCACCAACTAATGAGCAAATTTCTCTCAGATAACATTTTTAAGTACTATTTGGACAATGTGTTAATAGATTGTTAGGGTTATTTATTTTAATTTGTTTTATCATTCACATTTTCCCAGTAAGTAGTCGTCGATACTCTTACTGAAAATCATAGTAATTCAACCGAGGGCTTTTGGGGAAGACTGCAAAACAGGATAAGAGCGATAAAAAAGTCAGCAAAAAGACTCAGCTTAAGTCACCTCGGTGAATACATGTACAGAAACTTGTCTAACATGAAACTGATACTCCTCACTATAACTGGGAAGTACTTTTAAGTCATGTCAGAGAAAGATACCCTGTTTAATGTGTTTTCATGCATTTTCTTGTAAAAAAAAACAGCGTCAGTTTTTGTGCAGAAATCACTTATTTTTATGATTGGTGGTCGGCTCAAGATCACTCTTGCCTTCTCATCCCTTGGGACGCTATTGTTTTTAATTTTACCAAGAGGGCTTCATTATTCAATACATGAAACCGTTTTGATAACTATCGAACTTGAAAATTGATACCCTTCATTGTAACTGGAGTGTATTTTTCGTCTTTCATGTGTTTCATTATCATTGTGTTAATTTTTCTTGTCAATAAACGGCATTTTTGGTGCATAATACATCGCAGGTTCTGTAATCCAAAGAATGCTTCGCGTTCAAGGTCATTGGTGCGTTCATACTTTGTGGTCGCTATTCTTTATGTTCACCGTACGATAAATTATACAATATAACTAAAAGGATTCATAATTTCTCATACATTTAGAATTATTAGAGTGCTGGAACTCTGGATGGGTATATTTTAGTCATCTAAACGCTTACAGATTGCACCAAAGTTATTAGTGTGTACTGACATGTCAGCTTTCAGTAATAATAATAATAATTTGCTTTATTCCAAAACAGTACTTGTGATACAGAATGGAATTCTCAGCATTTTTACTACAGTATTGCATCCAGTTAGTACATTATCAATAAATAGAATTCTACATAGATTGAGGAAACCACAGTTCATTATTACAACAATACATTGGCATGTCAGTAGCAAAGGTAAAGCTGAAATAGTGTTAGAAGGTGTTAGAAAAGTGGGAGCCGTCTTATTAACTGGCGTAAGCGGAAGAAAGAAACAAAGCAGCACATAACGGAAAAGAGAGAGAGAGAAAGGAAAAGAAAGAAAGAAAACGTTGTACCTATAAATGATATGAATTGGAAAGACGAGGTCCCGTTGTTCTACTAACTATTTAATGAATTATAGGTGTCACGCCTAATGCTTTCTTTATCACACAGAACACGAGCTAAGTTGGGTATGGTTGAGTTTTTGTACTTGCTGAAGCGAGCATATAGTTTTTTATATTGACTTCTGGTTTTACCTGATGAGATGCAAGGGGAGAGTTGTGAGTGAAGAGGGTGGCGTGAAATAGATAGAATGGATTTGGCCCATTTTTCACATGAGTCCAAGTGCCTGCCTGTCGACCAGAATATTAACAAGCTGGTTAAGTGGCACGTTGCTTACCCTGCTGACAACCTTTAACATCCTGCGTAATATGTTATAGTTTTTCTTCAGTAGCCCTAGAGAAACTAAGAGGGAACAATAGAGAATAATAGGCAGGATGCAAGAGTTAACGATTCGTAGGAGTAAGGGTTGGGTAATACCAGAATGTTTTAACTTCTTGATGTAGAAGGTAAGACGAAATATTTTCTTAGAAATCGCTAAGATATGAGACGACCAGGAGAGATCAGCAGACAGAATGACGCCTAGGTATTTAATTTCCGATTTGGTTTCTATTTCAGTGCCTTCTATGTTGCATACCTCGTGAGAGCCAACCAGTTTGTTTAGGTCGGATTTATGCCTAAAGGTGAAATTGACCGTTTGGCATTTGGAGGGGTTTCGGGTAAGACCATTTTCCTTGGACTACTGGCTGATTTCTGACAGAAAGCCATTAAGTTTAGAGCAGTCGCTTTGACATTTGATAGGCAAAGGTACAGTCAGGTCGTCAGCGTATTTGACAAAATTAATGTCGTTTGAAGATGGTAAGTCATGTAGAAAGAAAGAAAAGAGAAGTGGGGAGAGTACAGCGCCTTGGGGGACTCCGGCTTCAGTGAGTACAGCAGAGGATGATTTACCTTTGTACGGACGTTTCGACCATGTCTGACGTTTATCATGTACTGCTATTCGATTGACAGAGGCTAGAAAGCGAGTTCGTGCGTCGATGGCACAGAGGTAGAATTCTCGCCGACCACGCATGTGATCCGGGGATCGATACTCGGCCAGCAGACGCACTCCTTTACCTCACTAAGCCAGTTATAAGACTGGTAAAGAGGGGAGGTTGGGCATAAGGCTAGCAACCCCATCCCGTAAAAGTAAGCACCACTGCTACCGAAACTTCAAGCCCTGTGATTCACTTGGAAGGTAAAGGAATAAAAAAAAGTAAGCAAGTTCAGGTGGAACATTTCTTCATATTTAGGACTGGTCATTTAGAAGCAATCGCCTAGCTTGTGGAAGGTTCAAGTCTCGGTGAGAACACTATCATTCATATAGTTACATCCAGATGATAAGTCTGAAATAGGACGAAATCCGCCTTCTTGATTCCATTGCTAGCCACTACATCAACCATATAACATCATATTACATTTCTAGGTTTTTAATCTTGGCCAATAAAAAAAATTATATTCATCTATCAAGTGGTTACGTAACCTGCAATGAACTTATCGATCTACGTTTTCTTGTTAACTAACTAGCTAACTAACTAACCCTAATTCTTCTGTGTAAACAATTAACCTGTTTTCTGTTGTTGGTTCACACTGTCCACTCAAGTTGGCCTAGTAATAATAATAATTAATGTACGCAGTTAAACAAAACAGTTCGACATATTCAGCAAACAATAGCACAATTCACACTTTTCACTTTCCCAGGGATAGATAGAATGAATCAAGGTTAGAAGAAACAAAATAAAACCGGAAAACGAAAGTAGAGGAAAGTGAAACCGCGCCCTTAAAAATTTATTACCTCAATGGCAATAAATTATTTGCATAGATTAGTAAGTAACCTTAGAAAGTAGCACTGGACAGAACAGAACAGGTAGGTTTTTTTCCCATGTTCCAATGCGCATTTAAATTTCTTCACCGAAGCAAAAGAAAGTATATATATAATAGATTTCAAGAAATTTGATCTCATCCCACCTAATTTGATCTAATTTAATCTAATCTGAATTTGATTTATGATACGCTTCAAATGAATATTCTCTTCACCAATTCTACTTCTTTCTTTCTTTCTTTTCGGGACTGTTTTTCTTTCTTAAAAGTGATGTTTAATATCAAAAGTTCATCTGTATCGTATCAATATTTCAATATTTCAACAAAAGTGTGTTTCTTACAATATTAAACTTTGTGGTGTATAAAAAAATTGAACATACAAACATAGGTTAATATCTTCGTTTATCTTACATTTGAAATTGACCTTAAACTACACTACACTGTAGAATTATTTATAAAATCTATTGATCACATTGAACAGGCATCATCAATTTCAAATATATTTATTTACTGGTTATATATTTGTTACATGAAAATTAATTAACTCATTAAAGTAAAATTTAATTAAAATATTTTGATTTATAAAGATTTATTTTATTATTTGCGGAGATTTTGTCACGAATCGAAAGCTTCTTTTTTTGTCCCTGCTTAGAACTCTTCAGCATTACCTCCCCACATGACCTCGTCAGAAATTAGGCTATGACATCAATATTTTTGGATTTTAATATGATGGAGAAGATTTGTAGCTCAGGTGGATGATTTTGATGTAATTGTGTTCTCTGAGCTAGCTGGATGGTTTATTTGAGAAGCTTTCATTGCCCTACTTACTAGGCAACATCTTCAGCGCATACTTCAATTTGTTGAAGTGAGCTTTTAGATTTCTCCACCAGTTTATTAGTCATCTCTCCTGGTGGGTGACCTTGAACGTGATTGGTTGTTTTGTGTGTTTACACACCCTCTAGGCTTCTACTTGTATTGGTATTGGTGTTGATTGTTTCCTTGACCTGAAGTTAGACGCTTTATGTGTGAGATTTCCTTCTTATCGGTTGGAAAATTTTGTCTATCCCGATATGTCTTATTATTGACGATTCACTGGAATACCAGATGGGCTTCTAAAAATTCTCCGGCTAGGATTCTTGGTGTTTCCTCTGTCTAATATTTGAACGTTCCCAGTCCCAGTCGAAATGATGTCTGTGGTGGTCTGTATGTAGTGATATGAGGGAGTGGATGTCATTGCTTTTGATGGCTAGCTTATGTTCATGGATACGAAGACGAAGCGGACCTTGTCCACTTTGGTCAATGTAGTGTTTTTCGCAGTTGTTACAATTTATTTTGTAGATGATGTTCTTTTTTATCTTCTTTCGTTGTTGAGTCTTTTGGTTGACACAGAGCTGAGGGTGTGAAAACACACGAAAACAACCAATCACATTCAAGGTCACCCATCAGGAGAGATGACTAATAAACTCGTGGAGAAATCTGAAAGCTCACTTCAACAGATTGAAGTGTATACGCTGAAGATGTTGCCTAGTAAGTAGGGCAATGAAAGCTTCACAAATAAACCATCCAGCCAGCTCAGAGAACACAACTACAACAAAATGTGGATTCTGACCCAATATCTACATGGTTATGCGTTAACCACATGATCTGTGGCTTCTGATTTCAATACTCAAAGCACTGATGCAAAGTCCTACACGAATAGGTGGGAAAAAGGTTTGGAAGAAACAGTTGTCCGATTGTCTGTAGTTTTCGTGATGCTTATTTACATTTTCTCGACTCCTGAAGAAATCATCAACTTTTAAAATAGTCATACTGACGGGATTAAGAGAGAAACAAAAGCAACAAAGTACAATTGCTTATTATGTAATCCTGATTCACAAAAATGTCTCTTAGGAAATATATCCGTCTTTTGAAAAGAAAGTGTGGAAAAATTTAGGGAAACTTCTTGCATTTGGTTCCCTTGATAAATTTCGATAAAGAAAGGAAGACGAAATTTACAGTATAAAATGTAATATCATCATTCTATTTCACAGGTTCTCATGAGTTGCACACTCCTAACTGAAATTACAATGGTTATATAAATGATAATAACATACTTTAATGTTTAAGTGGTAGTAGAGATGATATACTATAAAATTGACGTATGTGAGCAAATTGTAAGCATTACAATTTATTTAGTTTCAGTTTTCATCATCAATTTATACACTTTCAAAGTAGAAGAGGGGGGGGGGGCTAAGAGAGCAAAAGGCTAAACAGCAGCAAAACTCATAACATTATACAGCACCACTTCTTCTATAAGCCACTCAAAACTGGATATATACCCTGCTGATGTCACCTACAACTGCGTTTATGAATTTACGTGCACTTGCGGGAGCAAGTACATTAGAAGGACGGAAAGAAGGGCTTCTATCCGGTTTTCTGAACATATTCCAAGAAACCTGTGCCTGAAAAGAAACAAATATTCTCAGAGTGCAATTACCAGACATATTGTTGATACTGAACATCTCGTAGAGATTTCTAAGTCCTTCAAAATATTAAATAGACAAAGGACAGCAAATTGACTATGATTTGCCGAAGTGATCGCAATCAAACGATTCAAACCAACCAGACTTATGCATACAGAAAGAGAGTGTGATTGACCTCTCACTGCCTTGGTAACTGAATTTTGATTTTGATTACATTAATTAGTCATCTAATTCAGTGATCTCAACTCACTGAACAAATCTCAATCTTATAAACTGTAACCGCTTTTGTTTTTTGAGTTGCTATTTGAACCTACAAGCTAACACTGTTCTGTTAATTATTTTTTCTGTTTTCTGTCTTATCCCTTCTCCTCTCTTCTACTTTGAAAGCGTACAAATTGATGATGAAAACTTAAACTAAGTAAATTGTAATGCTTACAATTTTCTTACATGCGTCAATTTTATAGTATTTCTTCTCTACTACCACTTAAACATTAAAGTATGTTATTATCAATCTATATAACCATTGTAATTTCAGGTAGGTGTGTGCAGCTGATGGGAACCTGTGAAATAGAATGATGGTATCACATTTTATACTGCAAATTTCGTCTTCCTTTTTTTATCGAAATGTAGGGAAAGGCTTGAAACTTCTGTTTTAATACTTCTTCTTAATTCGGTTTACAATATAACATAAGAGGCAGTTAGTAAGATTTAGTTTGCTTTCCCATTTTGTATCGCTTTGAAGGGAAATCGACCTTCTCGTTAACAGGTGTGTCTTGTAGCTCATTGGATTCAGTACTCGTCTCTACTAATCTTAACTTTAACTACTCTGATTCTAATCCCACTGCTAGAGAGAGGGTTTTTTGTTTTCAATCAAAATTATAGACACTGTATTAAGTGAAGGTCACCATAGATATTCGGAACAATAGTCAATCCATCAACCACTTTTCTTTTCCTATTCCACTGATATTATTTCCCATTCTGGCTAATAACAAGTAGACTAAACTCTGATGATTTACAGCCGACAGTTGATAATATTATGCTTGTTCATTTCCAGCTGTTTGAGAATAGTGCCTCAACAGTCAATCTCCATCGAATTCCACTGCTTTCACCTTGCTCTATAACTGCTCATAAGCCTTCTTTCTCTACTCACATGATTTCCTCCATGTCAAACTTGGATCCGAATCCAGCTCGTCACTCCCCATCCGGGCTCCCTTTAACGTCCCGGTTTGTTATATTTCATTTGAAGGATTTTTCACATATGTCTAACCCATCCATCTCTACTTACGTCTGCAAATTTAGAAAACAGAAAGACTGAGCAGCGAAGAAATATTTGCTTTTCAATTAGATCCTCATCTCACTTTGGCTCTACTCTAATATACACCTATAGCATTTTTATTACAATACACAACAGTTTACCAAACAAGTGGCACTGATATGTTTGTTCACAATAAGTAGTCAGTGTCAAAATGTCAATGGGTTGATAATAAACGAAGAAAATCAGGATACATTTAAAAGGTAGAAATGGTTAGAATAAATTAATTTTAGAAGGATAACACGTAATTAAAGATGAAGTGCTCAGAAAAAATAAAATAATTAATTTGGACAATTATAATTTTTAAATATTTAGGGGGAGGGGGCGAAGTAGTCCGATTTATACATTCATGTAACGATGGCCAAGGTGAGGAAAGTGGCTGTACAAATTTCTTCTGAACACACAGGTTTGGCTTCTTCAGGTGGATTCCTGTTGCTTCATCTGTCTGTAGAAGACGAACTCGTAAAGAAAAATTAAGGTTAGTAGGAATGCGATAAATAATTTTAAATGCAGTATTAACATCAACCTTATGCTCACTATCTACAAGGTGTGCTAAAATAGAGCTGCGAATAGATCTTGTTTGTCCCTTGCTTAATCATGTTGGATGATGTTCAGAAATACGATGATGAACCTGCCTAATTGTACGCCAAATGTAGCTGGCCTCGCAGCTGCAGTCAAACTGGTAGATACACATAGAGTAGGAGGAGGCAAATTTAGGTAGTTTATTCTTATATCTCGAATGCAGAATAGGGGTGGTTGTGAAGAGACAACGTACCTCTGCTGCATAATAAGCTCTTTTAACTTCATTATTCAGGCGCTTTGTTATTATTTCGCTGATGTTGTCACCGAGGAACTGCAGTTTTATGAACATTGGTTTTTCCGGAACTGTTGCCATACTGACTCTCCTAGGTGCTGAATTCATATTTTTCTCAATGAATTTATCTGGATAACCATTTTTCCTAAGTGATTCTCTAATAATCTTAAGCTCCTCATTGAGGCAGTCGTCTGAACAGATTAACCTGGCTCTATCAACCAGACACTTTACCAGGTTACTTTTATATTTCAAAGGTACAAAACTCAAAAAATGACTGTACTGACCTGTTGTTGTAGGTTTCCTATACACACTCCTTCTTAGTATGCCATCTTCTTTCCTTGCCATGAAGACGTCTAGGAATGGGATACTGTCATTACTTTCTTCCTCCATGGTAAAAATTATTGCTGAATGTCCATCATTAAACTTGTCAAGGATGTCCATTACGTCATTCCTGTCTTTCATGACCAGAAATGTTTCATCCATAAATCGATAGTAGAAATCCAAGTCAATAATTACTCCTTTCAGTGCTTCATTCTCTAACTTAGTGGTTCTCGGTTGGTTCTCTAACTGCCGGAGTTTCTTCCTGATATTTTTCTCGACAGGCCATCTGATCTTCCCTGATGAACGGAGGGGAAATCCACTGATAAAATTCTGTATTAAATCGTTGATAGTGCTTTTCGTGATGTGTGCACTTGTTATAAGTGCTGAAATTCGTGTGTTGTTCTTTGTGTTGAGTCCTATAAATCTTTATATGGATTTGAAGTTAGTGAACAGCTGTCTTTCTTTCTTGATGTCACTTAACTTCAACGTCCTCATCCTTTCCATCTGTAGATGAAACAGTTGTGTAAATTTCTCTCATTGATATTGATTATTGATTACTGTTTTCCGTCGGGTATCTTCCCCACCTACATCTCCGCTATGTCTACATGATATTCTGTTTCCACCTGCTCCTCCTCTTCCACTTTGCCGGTTTTAGCTTGTGAATCTTAGAGTTTGTCAGACATGAGACATAAACTGCCCGTGGAGACTAAATCATCTAGGGTCATTTTCTGGGTTCTCAATCTCCATGATCAAGAGAATCATAGACCGTAGTAGACGACCTTGCTTTACTCCCACTTTCACTTCAAAGTCTTCCATAAGCTTACATTTGTGAATCACTTGACATGTGATATCATCAAATGGCTGTTAATAGAGGTTTATGTATGTTTGTGGGGATACCAAGGTCAACGGTAACGAAAGCCTTTTCAGAGTAGATCTGATGGTGGCAGTGAGTTGACTGTGATTCTATTCCATATGTGATAGTGATGTACAGAGTTGCGATTTTCCCCGTACATGATCTTTACCTTCAGAATCCAAACTGTTTTGGATGAAGTCTGTCATTCCAGGACATCTTTCAGTCTTTCTGAGTGAGAAGTCGTGACCAGTGAGGTCCATCCAGTTGGGAGTGAGGATGGAGTTCCCCTCACTGACACTGGTTGATGCCAGTCGCGCTAAATATCAGAAAAGTGATAGAAGTTAGAATTCGGGTCCCAGTGGCTGAATGGTATATGAGCTTGCTTGCCTTGTAACCGGAAGGTGTTCGGTTCGAACCCCTGTGGTGGGAACGTACTGTTGATGATTCCCCAAAAAAACTAGGATGAAACAGCTGTCTGGCAGTATACTCCCTGTGCCTGGTTTTCAATGCTTCTCCAAGTGATATCAATCCGTGGTCAAACTCGTATAAACAAAACTAATCCTTACAAGCCAAACTCTCAAAAATTTCTAAGATGATGCGGAGTGGACGGTATGAAGGCACGTTTACTGACTGAGATGAAACTACAAGTCAAGCAAGAATAAATTGATCTTCTGGCCGCCGAGTCGTTATAGAATCAAGAAAGGCAGTTTTAGTTGAAACGAAATATTCACTATGTATTCATAATATTTTACAGGCATCATTAGACATCAGTGATTTATGTGCGTAAGTTCCACTTTAGTGTATGTAAAAAGGACTAAAATTGATACCTTTCGTCAGAAGAGTATGAAACATTTTGTGGACTAAGGTGAATTCACATTCTGGGAAACCTATAACAATTTACATGCAGGGGATAAAAAAATATTGTACTTGTGCTGCTTTCTCATGGTTGAATAATTCACATTCATAAATCAAACTTGTTCTATAAACACTTCAGGATGGAATTTCACCCAGCCTACTTATTATTTATTATTATTTCCTTTAATTCCTAGAGGAACATAGGGATTCAGCCGCGAACGTCTCCATTGCGTTCGGTTCTCTTCTAGAGTTTTCACCTGGCTCCAAGTCTGCCCACATGCCTTCATCTCCTCTTCACATGACCTCCTCCAAGTCACCCTTGGACGATCAACTTGCCGCTTCTCACTCGGGTTCCACTCGAGAAATGGCTTGTCTAGTGATGTCACTTGATGGTTTCCTCAAAGTATGACCAGCCAATCCATCTCCATTTCTTCCTGCCTATTTGTTTCACAATCGGTTCCTGGTTGGTTCGCTCCCAGAGATCCCACCCTGTCGCTGACCTTTTCTGGCCATCTGATCTTGAGTACTGGGCGAAGACGGCTGTAAATGAAGGTCTGTAGTTTGTTTGAGATGCTCTTTATGACGCGCTGGCCAAGTCTCTGATCCGTATAGTAAGTAGCACTGACTTCACATTGGAGTTGAAATTTCGGACCTTATTTTTGATGCTGAGTGGTGCTGTTGACTCCTCCACACAGACTTGAGAGTAGTGAAAGCTTGTCTTGCATTTCCGATTCTTGCTTTGATATCCTCGTCAGTTCCGTCCGCCTGTAGTTGAAACGATGCTTCCCAGGTAGGTAAAAGAGGTTGTTTCTTTCAGGTTCCTTCCATTTATGCTGATTCCTGTCTGTTGTTGTTACTGTTGGTGTTGCCCAGGAATCTTCATCATCTCTGTTTTCTCTACGTTCACCTGTAGTCCTATCTTTGATGCTTCTTCTGCCAACTTGTTGTTTTTCACTTGCATATCTTCCAGTTTGTTGGAAATCAGACATATATCATCGGTGAAGTCAAGGTCCTCCAAGTTTTTCGTGAGGGTCCATTTTATGCCTGTTTTCTTATTCGTCGCTGTCTGTCGCATTATCCAATCCACTGCTATCAGGAAGATCATTGGAGATAGTAGGCAGCCAGCCAGCCTTGTCTCACTCCCGTCTTCACTTCGAAGGATTCCGTGAGTTTCCCGTTATGGATTACTTGGTATGCAGCATTGTCGTACAACTGTTGGATGAGATGTATAATTGTCGATGGCACCCCATAGTAGCAAAGTAGTTGCCAAAGCACCTCTCGATCAACGCTGTAGAAGGCCTTTTCAAAGTCGATGAAGTTGAGATAGAGAGGTGACTGCCATTCCAAGCTTTGTTCAATGATGATGCGTAGTGTGGCAATTTGATCAATACATGACTTGTTTCTTCTTGGGAAATCAAAATAATTCAGACTAAAAATAAGTGATCCACTAGACGAAACATAAATAGTAATCACGTCAGCAGGAATAAATACTGTCTACTACGGATTGATTGATTGATTGATTGATATGAGAAGGTGTATACCATTCACATCATCATATTATGGATGCTACAGTTATCGTATCACTAGTTCAATCAGTTAGTTAGCCAGAAATCAGGTGGTTCGAAAAGATTCGGCTCTCTGAGAAAAGTCAAACGTGGTACACTGCTATAAGTATAAAACTTGGGTACTGTAGTGGTAGCGTATAACTCCATTATAGATAAGATTTTATTTTGATAAATCACACAGTTGATTGTTATACAGTAATATTAACTGATGACCTGAACATAACATAAGAACATAAGAATTTAGCCAAGGTAAGAATGGTTGACCTTGAAAAGATAAGTAATTTAGAAAAAAACTCAGCGATTGCACTGCATACATTGACAGACAACCACACAATAGGGTGGGAGAGGGTTAAGATTCTAAGAAGTAATCTATGTAGGTGGAGAAAGAGAGAGATTGATTACTGAATCCTAGTTCTCCGAGTCTACACCCAACACATGCAACAGAAATGACTCAATGCAAATACCAGAGATATGGAAGATATTATTACCACCAGTCAGTCAAATCAGAGGAGGATAATAAATAATCTCAAAATTCTATTTCAATTCAATTCACATACATCACAACATTCTAACAAGTTACTTATTATGACTATAAAAACTCGTCTTATTTCCCATCTGATTGTAATTGACCAATAACACTCATATTATTATTTCTGAATGTACATTATCTTATGTTGATTTTTATTCAAATGTCTAATCATCAATGTTCACTCATGTATGTAAATAAAGGAAGAAAGTTGTGTGATTGAGTGAGTGACTTGATATGATTATGAGCAGTAATAATTTGTACTCGAAACGTGTGGTCATCAGTTAATATTACTGTTCAACACTGTGTGATTTATCACAATAAAATCTTATCTGGTACACTGCTGATGAGCTCGTCCACCCCTATCCGGTATTTAAAACTCCTCGATCTGGCTAGCATGCACTACTGGTTGATATGTGTGGAAAACAGCAGTTACTCATGTCAGTGGATGAGTAGTATATAGAAATATAACTCAGATCCTGTTGAAAGGATGCGTTGATATTGCTGTGTATTTCATTCAGAAATGACCTGGTAGGCGGTGTTTAAATAGTGGCATGCAGGATGATTAGAATTCATCATCTGAGTGCGTAATGGTGTATTCTTTCAGTGCAACTTCATTATGTGGAAGGATTTCCACTGGGAATGAGTAGCAAATAGATCATCATCTCTGATTGAATATCAAACAAGTCTAGGTGATGAGTCTGAGAGAGAAGGAAACACGATTCTTAATTTCCACTGTTAGCCATCCGTCAGACAGTGGGAAACGAGAAGACAGGGATATCCTGTCCTGACCAACGTGAAGAACCTAGAAGACCTGGATTTCGCGCGTGGATGAATTATGTTTGATGTCACACAAAATTGAAGACTTACAAGCAAAAACCGACAAACTGGTTGGTCGAAGAAGCAGCCAGAGAAGACAGGACTCCAGGTAAACATAGACAAGACGGAGGTTATGAAAATAACCAACCAACAACAACAACAACGGGAGGGATTTGAAAGAAGTTACTTCATTCACTTATCTAGGGAGCATTGTCTCAACTACAGGAGGAACGGATGAGGATGTCAAATCGAGAATCAGGAAGGCGAGAAACACATTCATCAACCTGAAACCAATCTGGAAATATTCGTCACTCAGCCTGCATCAACAACAAAATTCGGATTTTCAATACAAACGTCAAGTCATTCAGTTCTTCTATACGGATCAGAAACTTGGTGGGTCACAAAGAATATTTCCAACAGCCTGTTGCAGACCTTTATCAACAACAACTGTCTTCGCTCTGTACTGAAGATCAGATGGCCGCCGGAAAGAATCACCAACAAGAAACTATGGGAACAAACAAAACAAGAACCAATCGCTCAACAAATATGCAGGAGAAAGAGGAGATGGATTGGACACTCGGTGAGGAGGCCGCTGGGTGACACTGCGAGTCAGGCCAGTGCTCGAGTGGAACCCGAAAGGGAAGCGGCGAGTGGGACGTCAATCCAAGTGTGACATGGAGGAGATCGTGTGAAGAGGGGTTGAAACAGTATGGATTAACATGGATGGAGGTGAAAAGTAGAGCAGAAGACAGAAGCAAGTGGAGACGTGTAGTTGAGGCCCTATGTTCCACTAGGAACCCAAGGGAATAATAATAATAACTGTTAGCCATCAACAGACGAATAACGCCCTGATTATAAGACAATGAATGAAAGCCTTTTAAGATTATGAGTTCACTACTTAAAGGGATTAGTGAGAAAATGAAGCGAGGAGTGTTCAAAAAAGAAGCTATTATAAGGTGCTATCCTTTTATTTTAACTGTACAATCCCATTTATATACAATCATATTTTCTTCCAAAGACGCGAGAGTAACAAAAGCCGATGATTTATCATATGCATAAATGTTAATAATTATAATAATGGCCAAGTTAAACTTTAAGCACCACTAACTAGCAATCAGCGAATGACCTTGAATAGTCCAATAAGGTTCACCCACGTGAGTTCAAGGTTGTATTCCTATTGATTCGTGTCAAATACCTGCTCTACCGAAGTTATAGTTGCCGTTCTATGGGGATAAAGTTTTGCAGTATTGCCTCGATGTGAGGTTGGTTAGAAAGGAGAGGACTTGTTCATCTGGAGTTTAAAAAGTTTTAGGAGGTCTATTGGTGGATTTCTATCGTTGTGGAATTTGTTTGAGACGAGTTAGAATTAGGGAAGGTGAGCTGATGATCTAGGTCGCATCTCTTCCCAACCCAGATTCGTATATTTGTAATTCCTGGGTTTCAAAACAGCCTGTGAGAGGCGCAGCTGCTGAAACTGAAAATAGCTTAGTGTAATCACTTCAGTGGTAACAGCACTACAGAGACATTGCCTCATGGAAAATGGAGAGAATAACTTCGTTGTTATGCGGAGAAGGCATGGTCGTGCACGTGGACGGAACTGTCTCATTGGAGAAAAAATACAGCTGTAGTCACGAGCGAGACAACAATGTTTGGGTGATCCGTTTATATGACACCTACCTGCGGAAACGATTCGTGGAGAGAAAACCAGACAGAATGTCTACTACCTTGTCACTCGACTGGTGAAACAGGGATCTATAGTACATACTGATGAATGGAAAGGTTTTAATTCGCTGTCAGAGAGTGAACCATTCCAGTGATTTTGTGGATCCCATTACGGGGACACACACAAATTCTATAGAAGAATTTCGGGGAAGATTGAAAAATAGTATTAGGGCTATAAATGGATCTCAAAAGGATCTCATTTATAATCATTTGAATGAATATATGTACAGAATGTGGTGTAACTTTTCTATTGACATTCCTATGCTAAACTGGGAGAAAGATACCCTATGTAACAGTTTTGTGTAGTTTTGATGCTTCTTTTTCATAAATATACGTTTTTTATAGTCGAAAATCCCTCTTTCATGTGATTGGTTCGTTGAAGGCCGTTCGCTGATTGGTACTTAGTGGTGCTTGAAGTTTAACTTTGCCATAATAATCAATAAATATACGCTGACGTGTGCCAACTAGCACGAAACCTAGGTCCTGGCAAGGCTTCCTGTGGTCAATTGCCTCCAACTGTCTAATATCATCACATAAAAGTTAAATAGGGCTGATAGTGTTACACAAAAACAAGGCAAATTAGATCACATTGTTTTTGCATACACCTGGATTATATGTATAACTCACTTATTCAATAATTTATCTCATCAGATAACTCTGTCATCCCTATTCAACTTCTTTTATGCATTGATTGATATAAGAAATTATGTTGATGACAATTCATCTCTTTCTCCTTTCTTTGTAGAGAAAAAAGAATATACGACTTTATAGCTAAATAAATGAAATAGAATAGAATCGCCTTAAAACAGCTTCTTCACTAAAAACACTGCTTGTTTGCTTTTCTCCACATCAATGCCAGGATGGGAATTATTCATGAATTGAAACGACTAGTGTCATAAAGTTATTTCCGCGACAAATCTCTCTCTTAGATATATACTAAAAGAATCAACTGCTTACAAGTAATATGAATTAAGAAAGAAATAAGATACCAATTGGTAGGCAGGTAGGTAGGTAGGTAGGTAAAAATCGTTAAGGTATGCGTAAACAACTATTCAATGTACAATAGTGTTTATACAAAAATCTATTTTATGTGTAACACTCTGATTTTTGTTTAAATCGAAAGCTTTTCTTTGAAGGTCAAATGATGATCATAATAACTGGATGAGATTAAATCAAGTTTATGCTTTTTAAAAGTACAATCTACTTTTCTTTCTGCTTAAAAAGTGTAATTTTCGTTTAAGTGCATCAGTACAACAAGAATAATTTTGTTGACGCGCATTTTTCAAATAAAATCGATGAGTTTGTTGGTATTAGATGAAACAAAGTGAAAGATGATTAATTTAGACATTTACTTCATATCAGATGGTTGGAGGCAATCGGCCACAGGAAGCGTTGCCAGGACCAAGGTTTCGTGCTAGTTGGCATTCACCACTAGTCAGCAAGGCAGGCGTATCTGCAACCTCCAAGGAACTCATGTTCTTTCTGAGATCCGACCCCGCGTCATCCACTGGCATCTGCAGTCAGAGACGTTACCAGGGAGTCATTCGGGCTCGCGATTGACCTCCTTCCTGTAGGACTTTATTGGATATTCTTGATTGGACACTAGTCAGTACATAGTGTAATATGTCTAGTCCTATCTTCAGTGCAGACTGTATTCTATCAATCAAGCTTGCAGTGCGGCCACCGTTTCATAACATTTTGTTCTGAAAAAGAAACACATACACATGGTTATTGATGCAACTTACTTGTGCATTCATGATAACATGCGTCAACTAACACAGTGTCTGTTGAGCTGGAGCCAAAACGGTTGAAACGGCGGTCAGGTGTTTATACCGTTTCTATCTAGCTGAAAAGCACTATTGTTTGAAACAAGTGGTTTCACACTACTTATATCAATCAGTAATATATACAGCATAAACACATCATCAGTACTTGTTGAACTTACGAAATTTCCCTGATTCAAGAGATAACCTTACCGTTGGTTTTTTTGCAAGAACTGTCAGATGACGTAGCAAGAAATTGATAATAAGGGCTATACAATCACCTAGGTCATACTTCTGTCCGTGTGTGTGTGTGTTGGTAAGACTATATATGAATAATTCAGTTAATTGTGTAGCGAATTTCTAGACAAATACTGTATTTGAATTTTAAACTTAATCTAATTGAATTTTAAATTTTCCCGTCGACTGATTAAACCGAAGTGTTCGGTTTCAGGTTGACATGTCTGTTGGCTTTTTGTGCAGATGCTTCGACAGTGTCTGGACATGTAATTAAAAGTTAACTGGTGGATGGTGACTAACAGTGATGGAACCCAGAATAACGCGCATTTCGTCCTATTTGGGACTCGTCAGCTAACTGGATGTGCCTGCATTCCCCAGTGAGTCAGTGATGATGTTCCCACCGAGGCTCGAACCCAATGTCCATAGTTTCGAACGCTAAAGCGTTATCCACTACACCACTTGGACCATGAGCATTCCGGTCCAATCAATGGATGGGAAAATCTAAAATTGAATTAAATAATTAATATGACCCGTTGCACAAGAGACAGTGGCTCTCGTCGCCCAAGTGGTCTAGTGGATAACGCTTCAGCTGTCTTTTGAAACTATAGGCACTGGATTCGAGCCTTGGAGGGAACATCATCACTGACTCACTGTGGAATGCAGGTACATCCAGCTGGGAGACGAGTCCTAAATAGGACGAAATGCGCGTTATTCTGGATTCCACTGCTAGTCAGCATCTACCAATCAGGTTTAAACTTAGCATTACACCAACAGCTGATTCAATTCCAAATTAATTTTGAGATAATATAAATTAAGCTGTATAATGAATGGCCTGATAACCTTCAAAGAGACCAAGTTTGAGCCAAACGACTTAGTCAAATGATCTCAGATGACACCATTCAGTTGATCAACTTTGAAGTCTGGGTCCAGTTAAAGTTTATCTTTGGCATGAGTGAATTCTCTTGTCTTTGAATTTTTGGCTTAACTTTTTGTTGTCAATAAATCTTGATGTATATGGCATGTATGGCATGGAGATTTCTTTCAAAAAGTTTGATTCTTCTTCCAGAGCGTTGGATACAAGCAGCAAGAGATATAATTCAGTTCCGTTTACGTCCAACTGGCACCCAGCTGTATAAGCTTGTCATTTGGCCATTCTGTGTGAGTGTCCTATGGACAGGCCTTCCTGAAATTCCTTTGACTCTCTTTGTAAGTTCAACATCATGAAAGGGAATTTTAGATTCAAGTATGAGAACACTGAAACAACCTCAACACTCCTGCTGAGATTTTATCAGCAATCAGTCAGTAATTGGGCAGATACAACTTCTGAAATAATTTAAGTAGCCAACACTTTCAACCATTTAACTCTCTATCTACAAACCTGAAGTCGATTTGCACCTATTTGAGTGTGTCGAGCACACTTAACTACTCTATTGTGTCAATACCCTGATATGAATATGAACAATAAATTGTGCTGGAGCCGCCATCAGTAAATATTACTGTATATAACTGTAAAGGACTTTATCAAATAAATTTTCAAGTATTGGTTTTGTAGGGATTTTGTTTTGATTGGTTGGAGGATTTCATCATGTGCTGACATCGGTTAGAGAAGCATTGGAAAACCAGCTACAGAGAGTACTGGACAGCCAGCTGTTTCTTTAATCTGATTTGGAACTCTTCAGGAGTACTCAATAACAACAGAGTTTGAACCAAAGACCTTGTGGTTACAAAGCTGGCGACCTCATAGACCATAAAGTCACTGGGACCCTCCAGTGCAGTGGCCAGTTCATAAATTCCAACTTCTGCCAATTCACACACGACATAGCGTGACCGCCTAGCAATGTCCTCTTCGATGAGTAACTGTTCTCACCTTCAACCTGCTACACCCTACTGGTCACGGCTTCCCATTAGAACCTCAGGTAACTACCTACCTGAATAGGGCCAGTCGCTAGTGAGCATCAGATTAATTTTCAAGCACTGGTTTTTTTGTAGGGTGCATACTGTGAAGAGTCCCAAACTGGGACAAAACAGCTGTCCAGTACATTCCAGACTCATGATGAAGTCCTCCAGTCAAATAAATGTTCTTCATAATGAAGTTTTACTCATCTAAAGTGTTCAAGTCCTATGTTTTTATATCTATGGGGGGAGGGAACAACCGTTCCCAATCGCTGTCAAATCCATCTTGTTTTCATTCCTTCACGCCCGGTCCTGCTTCTTTTCTATGCTTCCTATCGATAAGGCAAGGTTTACAAAGGATCACATTATTATACTACTAATTAACTACTTAAATCACAAAAAAAAACACAAACACTGTAAAATGTGAAAAATGAAAGAGTGGAGGAAAAAATCATGTTCCGATTATTGGATAACTGACTGTCACATATTTGTGCCAGTTGTATAAATGGTATTTAAGAAAAAAAAAAGGTTTTGTGGTTTAATGTTATCATCAATATAACTGAATTATTTAGTTAGTGAATCCTACCTAATGTCTTATAAAGTATGTTAGGACGCAAAGCAGCCAAGGTACCTAACTAAGTAACTAAGTAACTAACTAACTAACTAACAAACACAGTAACACTCCAATGTTGGTTGCATTAAAAGCTATGCCAAGCAAACAATTAGGCAAGTTTCAAAAGTTCAAAATCGTAAGACAAAAAAAAAGGTAATATTGTTCACCATGATGAACAAAATAAAAAAAATACTATGTGTAATTCATAATCAATCCAAAAACTATTTCTTTTCTCTTTTTTTCCCGCTCTTTCCCTGTTTCCGTGTTATTACAAGTAAATTAATTAGTTAGTTAATTAAAACAACAAGAAAGTAGAACAAAACAAAATAGTTTTTTCTTTGTTCAATTTATTATTGAATATTGAAGCTATGATCTTTTCGAGTAGATTGTACACATTTGCTTACTCACTCTTTCCTATACACACATACGTCCGATTTGATTTGATAAGAATGGTTAAACAGTAAGATCTAACCATTAGTAGTTTATGCTTGTACTCAAATAATGAGAAGAAAGAACGGAGAATTCTTTTGTATGCAAGCATGTATCATTTAGACCTTAGTTCATTGTGATTCCTTATGTTTAATAATATTGTCTTTGATAGTGTGAGTCAACATTATTGACATACATTAGTTTACTCAGATTGTTTCTAATAAAGTAGACTGGATTATTAACTTGACCTATTGTTATCTGAGCAGTTTCAGTTACCAAGTAGGGAACTGTAATATGGAAATCACACGTAGGACTGTGTCAGTTGTAGATTTAATTGATTTAAATTTTCAAGTATTGGTTTTCGTAGGGATTTTTGTTTGATTGGTTGGAAAACCTTGGAGTACTGGACAACTGTTTCGTCAGCCTAGTTCGGGACTCTTTGGGACTCTGTGGGTGTGTACTGCTGAAGAATCAGTCCCGAAATGGGCTGGCGAAACAGCTGGCTGTCCAGTACTTCCTGTGGCTGGTTCTCTAACTGATGTCAGCTCATGATGAAATCCTCCAACCAATCAAACAAACAAAAAAATCCCTACAAAACCAATACTTGAAAATTAATCTGACGCTCACTAGCGACTGCCTCTATTCAGGTAGGTAGTTACTTGAGGTTCTAGTGGGACATCGTGACCAGTAGGGTGCAGCAGGTTGAAGGTGAGGCAGTAACTCATCGAAGAAGATATTATGAAGTGGTCACCCTATGTCGTGAATTGGCAGAAGTTGGAATTCATGGACAGGCCATTTGACTGGTGTGTCCCAGTGAGTGGCTGATGAATGGTCTACAAGCTAGCTCGTATTGTAATCAGAAGGTGCTGGGTTCAAACCGCACATGGGTATGTGCGTACTGCTGAAGAGTCAGTCCCAAACTGGGCTGACGAAATAGCTGTCTGTCGAGTACTCCCTGTGGCTGGTTTTCCAATGGTTCTCTAACTGATGTCAGCTCACGATTTAAATTTGTTTAAAAAAGAAAGGTGAGATTGAGATAGTTTCTTGCGTTGATAGTAGATAGCAGTGAGAATCCTGAAATTACGTTTCATGTTATCTGTTGTGCGTCGGTGGCATAGCGGTTAGGACGCTCGCCAACCATGCACATGGTCCGGGGTTTGATCCCCGGGCACAGACGCACTCCTTTACCTCGCTAAGCCAGAAATAATGCTGGTGAAGAGGAAAGGTTGGGCATGAGGCTAGCAACCCCATCCTGTAAAATAAACACTACTACAGAAACTTTAAGCCACTAGCTTGAAGCCCTATGTTCCACCGGGGAACATTAAGGGAAAAAAAGTTATCTGTTACTCATGATGTACTGGATATATCTGCATTTCCAGATGAGTAAAGATGTGCGTCGATGGTTCAGTGGTATAACTCTGTTCAATCATACATGGGGCTCAGGGTTCGACCCCAAGCTGACGTACTCGTAAGCCTCGTTAAGCCGGTAGTAAGGCTGATAAAGAGAGAAGGTTAGGCGTGAGGCTAACAACCGTACTGCGTAAAAAAACTGAATTAACCCCATTGTTACAGAAACTTCAATTATCTAGCTTGAAGCCATATATTCCACTGGGAACATAAAGGAATAAAGTAGTAATAATAATAACAATAGTGTTCTTAATGAAACTGAAACGTTAATCTGTCGATTCCACTGCTAAACACCACCAAGGAAATAACCACACGAAATCTTGTTCTTCAAGTATTGGTTTGTAGAGGTTTGATGGATTTCTTACAGGATACTTGAATATCAATGAGATACTCACTAGGTAACAGCCCTATTCAGGTAGGTAGTTAGTTACCTGGGATTCTACTAGGAAGTCATGACCAGTAGGGTGCAGCAGGTCGGGTGTGAGGACAAATACTCGCCAAAGACATTGGCTAGCGGTCGCGCTTTGCCATGGGTGAATTGGTAGAAGTTAGAATTCATAGACTTGCCATTGCATCGAGTCCCAGTGAGTGGCTGATGAATGGTCTACGAGCTCGCTAGCCTTGTAACCAGAAGGTGCTGGTTTCGAACCGCAGTTGAGTGTGTGCGTATTGCTGAAGAGTGAGTCCCAAACTAGTCTGACGAAACAGCTGGCTGTCCAAAAATCCACCTCTTAAAGAAATCCTATAACAGATCTTGTTCTCTTAAATATTTGAATTTTTCTACTAGTTTCGTAATGTATTTCGTAATGTGATTTCTCTTCACACTGTACATACGTGTTTGTATGCGTGTGTGTGCGTAAGTGTCCATAACTGTGTGCATTCAACTCCTTGTCAAAAATTCAACTGTGTACTGTACTGTATACCGATTACAAAATACAAAAAAAAGAATATGTTAATGGCTGAAAATTAAGATTAACCAATCCTGTTCAAATGTCAATGGTGAAAAGGGAATCTTTGATGAAAATTAGTTCTGAAAAAAAATGAAGCACAGAAGCAGATGAAGGAAAACACAAAACTTAGTACATATCTACCAATTTTGTCGAGTAAAATGTCAAATATGTACATTTATATACACATATACTATATGAAAAAAGCACCCTGATATACGAATAGAACTTGGGTACTGCCATGATGGCAACGAAAAAAACTAACGCTAAATTCCTATACTACTTAAATTTCATTCAAGGCATATATATACATATAGACATCTCTTTCCACCTCCACAGATGATGATGATGATGAAGAAAGTAAAACTGCCTGTTCACTGGGGGGTATACAGTTTTGTGTATTCTGCTCGTGAAATGCACACTCGCCAGGAAAACACTTGGGATTAGTTTTACTGTTATTATTATTAATAATATTATTATAGTATAAGAAGCAAGTTAGTCTACAAAGGAAGAAAAGAGTAGGAGAAAGAAAGAATAATTCAGACTACAGTAAATCATTTTGACAATTAGAAATGGCATAAAAATCGACTGACTCTTTAACGCGTATGTTATTCAATCCAGTCTCCTTAATGCACACAAACACAAACAAAGACATAATAGTCACATTATCTGTGAATAACTAAGTTGCATAAATCATATTTAATGTGTTATCGCAATGAAAGAAGAGAATGATTGCACGATTAAGGGAAGATTTATCGCCTTAACTTGATCAGTATTGCTGTCTAACTCTGAAAAACGATCCTGACCATATTCATTATTATAATAGTAATAATAATAATAATAGTGATATGTGGTAGGATATAATTCCATGTTAATTTGTTTATTGAATATATCACACATTGAAACAGTATTACTATTATTATTATTATTTACTGGATGACGATGTTTCGAATAGAATTTATTATTCATAATCATATCGTTAATCGTAAGTACACACTACAACTTGGAAACATGATTTTTTTAGCTCTACGTTTTCCTTCCTATTTGTCATGAAGGTATTATTATTCTTGTTCCCTTGGGCTCCAAGTGGAACATACCGCTTCAGCAACACATCCCCACTTTCTTCTATTTTCAGCTGCCCTCTTCAGCTGGCTGACCCCACGATTGACCATAATCTCTCATTTCCTCCTCCCACACACACGACCTGCTTCACGTCACTGTCGCACCGATGACCCACTCGTCGCTTCCCATTGAGATTCCCCTAGGTTAATGGCCTGCATTGAGCGCGATGTCATTCGACGGCCTCTTTCATCAATATATATCCGATCAATCTTCATTTTCGACATATTTATTGATTAATCGGCTCTTTGTTGATTTGTTGCCAGCCAGAGTTTCTTGTTGTTAGTTCTTCCTGGCCGGTCGGCCATTTGATCTTCAATTTGGAGTTAGTAAGGTGTGCGGCTGTTGATAAGAGTCTGCAAACTGTTGAAAATCCTTCTCGTGATGCGCAGTGGAAATTTCTGACTTCACGTTTATTTTGAACACAATTCAAATCGTTTTGTTTATTCAGGCTGAGTGAGAGCAGAAGATTTCCTAAAAGTGGTTCCAACTTGGCGAACGCGTATCTTGCCTTTCCAATTTTGACTGGCTTTCACATCTTCGTCTGCTCCCCGCGCCTATGGTTGAAACAGTGCTTCCTAACCAGATAAGTGAAGGCAGGAAGTAACCTCTGTCAAATCTCTCCCATTGGTGGTGTTCGATGCTAATTGTTGTTGCTGTTGGTTGGTTGGTTATCTTCATCACCTCCGTCTTCTCTATGTTCATCACCTGGAGTCCTGTCTTCTTTGGCAGCTTCTTCAACCAGTTTGTTGGTTTTCGCCTGCCTGCAAGTCTTTGAGTTTGTTTGACATTAAACACAAACCATCCAAGCTTGAAATCCAGATCTCCTGGAGTCTTTTTATTGGTCATCCAGCGTGTTCCTGACTCCTAGTTCCCTAAAATCTGACGGACAGTCCAGTCCACCACAATTAAGAATATCATCGTGGGTGATTACAGACAGTCAGCCTTGTCTCACCCCTGTATTCGCTTCGAACGCCTCGCTGAGCTTTCCGTTGTGGATCACCTGACATGTGCCATTGTCATAGAGCTGTTGAATGAGGTGTCATGAGGGTAGTGTGATTTTTTAGATGTTCGGGGTAGGTGTTCATTCGTGAATGACAAAAATTCACAGGGAGGGAAGACAAAAGAACACTAATAGTAATGCTGTAATACAAAATGTAAACCTCTGGGACATTACGTAGGCTTCTTTACAAGACAGGGAATAAAATTCGCATCCAAACCTACAAACTCTCTTAGACTTAAACTATGCTGGTCCGGGGATTCTATGGAACCCATTAAACAGAATAATTCAGCTTATCTAAAGCTCTGAAATGACTCTGAGTTGAAATACATACACCAAAGTAATAAGGCAGTGTCAGTTAGATTAGCGAACACAAAAACCCCACTAAACCGAGCTGTAGCGCTGCACGCAGTTACATACAACGATACGATAGAATTGGACAAGATGACAGTCTTAAAATCAAAAATAACAATGTGGAATCAACTACTAACATTTGTGCCACATATCTGGAAGATTCCACTACCGTACAACAAGTGGGACAGAAAGAGAACTACTAACGGCAAGTTTCGAAATTTTGTAGCTATAATTGATCATATAGTTATGAATACTAAATTCTGTTCGAAATCTCTTTATCCAGTAAATACTAATGCTGTCACAATAAACAAAATATCACGAAATGATAATCAAGAGAAGAACTACTCATATGAAATTTACGCATCTGGGTAGTTCATTTGTGGATTGTTTGCCAGCCAGGCATGTCGTCTATGTCCTATCCTCGGTTGAAACACTAACGCAACTCGACTAGTTTACTAATCATTTGTAAGTCCACAGAGGAACAAATGACCAAGGTCGTTTTTCTCGCAGTTTATGTAATTTATTTTGTAGATGGTATTGATTTCGTCTTCGTTTACTGTCGAATGGATCTTTTGGTCTGCCTAATATCGATTGAAGTGATTGTGCTGGCTTGCTTGTGTGTTATGTGTCTATTTCAAATGGTAATAATATTCCAGCGGTTACTTTAGAGATATTCCTTATATGTGCGTCGATGACACAGAAGTTAGGACTTTCGCCGAACATGCACATGGTCCGGGGTTCGATCCCCTGCCGGCGCACACCTGATATCACTTGGTCGGTCTGAGAAATACGGGCTACCGATATCACATGCTGAAAATGCCATACTTGTACCAAAAATACTGTGTGGAATCAAGCTATAATCAAAAAAAATGTAGCAGAATGAATTTTTTTGTGGTCTTCGATGATGGCTTTTTGTTGGTATTTCGATTTATTTATTATTTAAAAAAAATATCAGCGAACAGTAGTGAACATCAGATAGCAAACTCACGTAGATTAACTGTTCGTCCACTGAATGTTGATCAGAGAGCAACTGATTTAGCTTACAAGGGTTTCATTCCTGACTTAAAGACTTCTGAGAAAGTTCATCATGTAATTGATGAGCTAAATATTGAAACAATTAAATGCACTGTCTTATTGACACGCATCTGTGACATTAATGTGTAGGTGTAACTGATGAAATCACACAGACCGAGCACTTCGGTCTAATCAGTCGATGGGAAAATCTAAAATTCAGTTAAATAATTAATATAACCCGTTACATAAGAGGCAGTGCTTCTTGTGGCCCGAGGGGCCTAGTGGATAACGCTTTGACGTTTGAAACTATGGCCACTGGGTTCGAGCCTCGGCGGGAACATCATCACTGACTCACTGAGAAATGCAAGTACATCCAGTTAGCTGACGAGTCCTAAATAGGACGAAATGCGCGTTATCCTGGATTACTCCACTGCTAGTCACCATCCACCAATTAACTTATTACTAAGTTCATCGTTGGCTTTACATAGGCCTGATTTATAAAGTCAGGAATGATTACTCTGTTATAATTTGCTACTCCACGGCAAAAATCAGTAAAATCTCAGTGATAATAATAATTTGCTTTATTCCAAAACAGAACATGTGATACAGAATGGAATTCTCAGCATTTTTACTACAGTATTGCATCCAGTTAGTACATTATCAATAAATAAAATTCTACATAGATTAAGGAAATCTCAGTTCATTATGACAACAACATATTGGCATGTCGGTAGCAAAGCCAATGTTGAACAGAGTGTTTGAAGGTGTTAGAAAAGTAGGTGCTGTCATATTTACTGGCGTAAGCGAGAGAAAGAAACAAAGCAGCACATAACGGAAATAAAGAGAGAGAGAAAAGGGAAAGAGAGAAAGAAAACGTTCTACCTATAAATGATATGAGTCGGAAAGACGAGGTCCAGTTGTACTACTGACTATTTAATGAATTATATGTGTCACGCCTAATGCTTTCTTTATCACACAGAATACGAGCTAAGTAGGGTATGGTTGAGTTTTTGTACTTGCTGGTGCGAGCATATAGTTTTCTATATAGGCTTCTGGTTTTACCTGATGAGATACAAGAGGAGAGTTGTGAGTGAAGAGGGTGGTGTGAGTTGGATAAAATGGATTTGGCCCATTTTTCAAATGAGTCCATGTGCCTATCGACCAGAATAATAACAATCTGGTTAAGTGGCACGTTGCTTACCCTACTGACAACCTTTAACATCCTGCGTAATATGTTATAGTCTTTCTTCAGTAGCCCGTGAAACACTAAGGGGGAACAATAGAGAATAATAGGCAGGATGCTAGAATTAACGAATTGTGGGAGTAAGGGTTGGGTTATACCAGAATGTTTTAACTTCTTAATGTAGAATGTAAGACGGAATATTTTCTTGGAAATCGCCAAGATATGAGACGACCAGGAGAGATCAACAGATAGAATGACGCCTAGATATTTAATTTCTGACTTGGTTTCTAATTCAGTGCCATCTATGTTGCACACCTCGTGAGAGCCAACCAGTTTGTTTAGGTCAGATTTATGCCTAAAGGTGAAACTGACTGTTTGGCATTTGGAGGGGTTGAAGGTAAGACTGTTTTCCCTGGACCACTGGCTGATTTCTGACAGAAAGCCATTAAGTTTAGAGCAGTCGCTTTGACATTTGAAATTGGAAGTAAATATCAAAAACCTGCTTATTAGTCGCTTACTTCTACATGGATTTCTTAAAATTGTGTTTACAAGTTATGACGGCTTACATTCAATAAGTCAGGTTTGATAAGGTATGTCCACTATTCATAATGGATGGTGCCACCGGCTTATTGTGAATTTCAGCCAACAATATCCAGAAACCTTCTGTTCTTACTTGTGGCTCCTGATAGCTTCATAGATGAGCATCGTTGAAGCATCCAAAATTGAGATGGAACACTTCTTAAGAGCCTCCTAGTTTTCACTAGTTCCTTGTCTGATGACATCAGTTATGTAACAGTAACATCAACCAGACCATTTCAACAACCCTTATAAAAGTCACATGAAATTTATGGAAATTCCATTAGTAACATTTCCTTCAAAAACATTATTTAAACAATTTTTCTTATCACTTGCCTTCCAAGTTGGATACAGGGTTCTCAACTTTGAATTTTCTATACTATAAGTAGTATTGCTTTTATTTTATAGTTTGGGGTGGGGTTACTAGTTTCACACCCAACCTTCCCTCATTTCCTGGTTTGTATACAAAACAAAACTTAGGAATGTCTTATCCTAGAATCAAATCTTGACAGTTCAGGTAGCTAGAAAGTGTTCTACTCTTGAACAGCTGATGTACATCGACTCATACATGTAGTAGCCTTAGAAACTGACAAAAGAATCAGTGAATTAAGGTATTGGTTTGTAGGGATTTGATTGATTGGTTACAGGATTTTCCATCATGTTCTGATATCAGTTAGAGAACCATCGGGAAACCACCCACAGAGAGTACTGGACATCCAGCCATTTCATCTGCCTAGTTCAGGACTCCGCTACAGCAGTATACACTCACCAAAGGGGTTTGAATCCACGACCTTCTGGTTATAAAGCTAGCAAGCTCGTAGACCATTCATAAGCCACTCAGTGGGACACGCCAGTCCAACGGACAGTTCATGGTTTATAACTTCTGCCAGTTCACGACATAGCGCGACTGCTAGCCAATGTCTGGATTCTAGTGGGAAGTCATGACGAGTAGGGTGAAGCGGATTGCGCGTGAGGACAAATACTCGCCGAACACCAGACTGGATCGGGTTTCAGTGGCTTAATGGTCTACGAGCTCGCTAGCCTTGTAACCAGAAGGTCGTGGGGTGGGTGCGTACTACTGAAGCGGAGTCTTGAACTAGGCTGATGAAACAGCTGGCTGTCCAGTACTCCCTGTGGCTGATTTTCCAATGGTTCTCTAACCGATGTCAGCTCATGATGAAATCCTACAACCAATCAATGAATTGTTTTTCATGCAAATATTTCAAATTCTAAGATAGATTTAGAATCAATTGGTTGGAGGTAGATAAATCCGTTAAAGAAAATCTCTGTATTCTAGTTGATAGCATTTTTTGTTTATAAAAACGAATTTTTTATCATATCTTTTGCACTTATTTAAAATTCAATTTATATTTTGTTTTATTGAATTAAGTTAATTATTTATTTGCTTCTATATTCTTTGAAAATTAATTAATATTCATTAAAGATTTTGAAAAATATATATATATATAATTTAATTAATCTTGATAAACTTGAATGTGAAGTACATTGAATTCATTGGGTTTTAATTTATACATTTATATAAGTAAATGATTAGTTTTGTTTTAATCGAATTCTTGAGATAAATTCTCCTGTGTGGATGAGGCTTTTTGCTTTTTCAAAAGAATGCTTACTGTACAGAGAATATTCTTCTCGATAACCCCTTCTTCATCCGGTTCCACAGTCATGTATGAATACATAATAGTGAATGAATTAGTGTTATGAACAACATTAATGTTGTTTCTAGTCTCTGCTAAAGGCCGGTCAGGGCAGTAGCAGTGGCTGCCTGAACTTGCCTCTTCTGCACACAGAGCACCAGCTGTTTCACGAGAATCGAGATAGCCTCCACTGTTAGGTGCATGTGTTACTTCGATGTTTTCGGTAATTTATTTGGTAGCCGGTAGATGATAGCGAAGGATTCTTCAATGCTGGCTGGCTTTGTGGCCGGCCGGTTTGGAGGAGGTGGTCTAATATCGAACTGTTGATGGTCTTTACTACACCTTTACTTAGCCACACCACACTGGTAGATGTTCCCGAATGAGCAGGAAAAATCAAGTTCCTAGAGCAACGGTGTTCTATTTGAGTTATGAAATTCTGTGAATGTTTTATAATATTTGAGTGTCGTTTTGCAGTTGTTATAGTATTTGAAGAGGTTGTATGTTGGTGAGTTGGTGAAATCTACTACTGTTCTTAATGGAACTGTGGGTTTGTGTATCTTTGATTGACCGTAGAATCAGTATTATTTAGTAACCGACTATCATTTTGAATGAATGAACTAGGAATATCGTTCACCGATTGCATCTTAATTTACCTATAAACTCGCTGAACTGGAAGATACCTAGTAATAAGTATATATTTATATTCTTTACTAAAGGGATTTTGGAGCAACTTCGTTATCGCATATGCGATGCTGAGACTACGTGGGATAACCATTGACTGATGAGAGACTATTTACCTTGACAATTAGTAGCATAACAAAATTCGAACAGCAATCTGTCATTCATTCACATGACAGCTGAGCATTACTCATGGTGATGACTGGAGTCACCTGGCAAACTGGTTGGCAGCTTAGTCTAATAGCGACATTGATATGTTGTTGGACTACTTACTAATCCAAAATTATTCAAAATCATTTGAGACCGTATTCAGTGCATATTTCTAACGAATAATTATCTAAAGAGAATAGACACGGAACAAAGAGAACTCTTTTCGATAAATTCATCATCAGGTTCTACAATTATATATACATTATAGTGAATGAATGAATTAGTGTTATGAACAATATTAATGCTGTTTAAGTAACATCGAATCAGTGATATTGATAGATTACAGCTCAATAGCATCAACATCAATTAAACTGAATGTCAGAAGAATTAGAAAAGGTAATAGTACAAATTCATGAGTTTATAGTCTCTACTGAGGGCCAGGGCAGTAGTAGGGGCTGAACTTGTTTCTTTTGGACACAGAGCACTGGTCGTTTGAGGTGAATTGCAATAGCCTCTGTTGTTTGGGGGATGCGGTGCTTCGATAATTTCGGTTATTTATTACGCACCCGGTAGATGATAGAGAAGGATTCGTCTATGCTGGCTTTGTGACTGGTGTGCACCAGATAGTCCAATATTGAACTGTTAATAGCTTTCACTACACCTTTACTTAGCCATAGTGAGATATGTTCTCAAGCACGAAAAATCAAGTTCCTAGAGCAACGGCCAACATAACTCACTCCACAAGCGCAGTTGAATTGATAAATACAATTTGAAGTGGCTAGTCTAGGTACTTCATCTTTCAGTCGAGGTAGCAATATCGGTTGTGTAGAGAATAATACGTGTAGTTCGCCAGAATTAAAAGTTCTTTGAACTGATTTTCTTAATTTCTTCATAATTAACTCGCTTGGTATATCACCCATGAATTGTAGTCGTATATAAAGTGGCTTCTTGTTTACAGATAGTGGGTAGTCGTTTTTGGCTTTCTTTGTCATACGTTTCTTGATAAATTTGTCAGGATAACAATTTTCGACTAAAGTATCATATACTATTCTTAATTCATCTTTAATTACTTCTTTTGAGCATATGGCTCTAATTAATAATTATCTTTTCTTTTATTACTCTGTACAATTTTAGAGAGAAGAATCGTTTGTAGTCTTCTGTCAAATACGTCGAAAAATGACAGAGAACATAAATTCCGTAAATGAATACAATGATGGCATAAACGACCAAGACTCCACATACTCATCAGAAGTTAATACACATTCATTGAAACAAACCGCCGAAGATGACCTTGAAAATACTTTACCGCGTAATTCAAACAATTCAAACTATTCCGATCAATGTAGTCATCATCACTTATCATTTTTACAAAATCAACTACAAAATATTTTCAAGTCTACTTATAATTCAAAGAAAATTCCAATTACTATTGATTTATTAAGAGGATGTAAAAGATTGATAAAAATTTTAACAATGGCGGAAAATTCTTTGAATCGATTACTTTCAAATGTATGCGAAGATGATCAACGCTTAGTGTATAAAATTATTTTATACCGATATGAAATACTATGGTTACCATTGGCTGGACGTTATAAATTATATACTGGTGCTCCAATCGATGTCTACTTGATGTGGTTCGCGCATATGTTGAATACTACAGTGTATCGTCAAGAATGTCAAAGGTGAGTGTTAATTTTTCATAGTAAACCTTGATGGTGGTTAGCGGCCAGGATAAATAACGCGTTATTTTAGATATGGGGAATTCAAAAAAGCTCAAGTCATTTAGAATTCACCTTTGAAGTGATTGCTTAAATAACTCAATCAAAACTTCACCACTACGCCATACAACTCAGAGAACCTTGTCCCTCCGAAATACATCCATCTTACGAACACAACATTCAGCGAAGAGACTCTTTTCAACAGCGAATTCATTATCAAGCTGTACAATTGTATATTTATGTGGTTTTAATTAAGAAATTATATCCGGTGAGGGAATTAGATCAAAGGTGCGAATAGATGAAATAATAATATTAGTTTTTTTTCTCCTTCACGTTCCCCAGTGAAACATAGGGCTTCAAGCTAGTGGCTTTCAGTTTCTGCAGCAGTGCTTATTTTACAGGATGGGGTTGCTAGCCTCATGCCTAACCTTTCCTCTTCACCAGCATTATTTCTGGCTTAGCGAGGTAAAGGAGTGCGTCGGCCGGGGATCGAACCCCGGACCATGTGCATGGTTGGCGAGCGTCCTAACCGCTATGCCACCGACGCAGATGAGTAATAATAGTAGTAGTATGAAATGCAATTAAAATTAAAATGTTTGTGATTATAATCATAGTTAAATGTCAAGTAGCAAAACAATTAATGCCATATATAGAATAATATAAAAGGCGCATAGGTGTTGGAAAGGGGTGCATAATTATAGAATTGGTGGGCGAATATAAAATGTTACATAACATGGTGGGAAATTTGATAAGACAGAATTCAATATTGTAGAAAAATAATAATTTTGGATTTAGAATGACAAGTGGGACAAGCGGAAACAATTCAGAGTCTGAATAGTAATAATAATAATAATAACAATAATAATCGTAGTAACAAGGGAAAGGTACATAGAATAACTAAATAAACAAAATAAATAAATGTCTATCTCTCTACGGCCAAGGCAAAAGTAGGGATTGTACATACTTGTTTTGTGCACAAAGGTCTGGCTTAAAGTCATGAAGTGCCAAGGCCTCAGCTGTCTTTAGAAGTCTGTAACAAAGAAAACGCGGGAAGTTAGCATGGATTCTGTATATGATCTTAAAACTATGGTCGGGGTTGGAAGAGTGACAGAAGTCGATCAGGTGTTCTAGAATAGTTCTTTGCACACACTTCCTTTGTCCCTTGCAAAAGTATGTGGCCGGAATATGTTCTCCTATCCATGTTGAAAGCGTCCTCTGGCATTGATTGTTTTGCTACCTGACATTTAACTATGATTATAGTCAAATTTCACAACATGTTATGTAACATTTTGTATTCGCCTACTAATCCTATAATTATGCACCCCTTTCCAACATCTCTACGCCTTATGTATTATCCTATATACGACATTAATTATTTTGCCACTTGACATTAAACTATGATTATAATCACAAATATTTTAATTGCATGTCATACTACCATTATTATTACTTCATGTGTTCATACCTTTGATCTAATTCCCTCACCGGATATAATTTCTTAAGTCAAACCACATAAATATACGATTGTACAGCTTGATAATAAATTCGTTGTTGAAAAGAGTCTCTTCGCTGAATATTGTGTTCTTAATGCTACAATGGGAATTTTTAAAAATTATTGAAAAAAAATGCAAAAACATCCATCTGGATTGTGACTTTCTGACGTAACATACCTAACGATACAAATTTTGTGTGTTCAGTCTCAAAGACGTCTCTCCAGGAATTGTCTTTTTACAATTGTGTAGACATTTCCCACTGGTCAATGGGTCAGTTGTACAGAAATCACTCCCCCTTTCTCCACACACACACACACACACACAAAGGAATGTGTAGTTAAAATATTTCCCTAGTTTCTATTAGAAAGCCATTTTCTTTACAGATTAAATTTATGCTCTATATCCCCTCCTCAGGGAATAACTTACTTCTGTCGGAGTGTGTTTTTCTTTTCTAATACAATAATACCCAGTTTTTTATCAAAACAGAAAACACTAGAGAGAAGTAAATCAGTCCACCCACTCACTCGAGTCCATTCCTCTTCACTCTACACCACTCCACTCCAACACATCCCCCGGCCTGAACCACATATTTCAAATTCTCTCTTTTACGAGAAAATTATAATAAAGGGGAAATGTTTTTTTATTTAATCTTCTGTCATGTGTAATTTCTATTTTAAATATATTTGAAAAATAAACAAACTTTATCTTGGAGGTTGGATAAGATAAGATAAGGAGGTTGGTGTAGGCGTTTTGTCTTGTTTTATTTTTTGCACAGATTATTAAAAAAAAATGTAGCTGTGAGAAAGTAATCTGGGATTTGATTATTTAGTGATAACTAAGATTGTGGAGATGCTGCCTACTTAGGCTATGGAGGCCGCATTACAGTTCTTTCATGGACTGATAGCCTGATATATATATATATATATATATATGATTTCATTTTCTATAGTCAGTTTGTAAGGATTAGTTTTGTTTCTACGAATTGATCACGGATTGATATAAGTTAGAGAACCATTGAAAACCAGACACAGGGAGTAACGGACACTTGTTTTATCCTAGTTTGAGAATCATCGGCAACATGCATTCAATGGGGTTCGAACCCAGGAGCTTCCGATTACAAGGCAAGTTAGCTCGTATACCATTCAGCCACTGGGACCAGCCATTTCAAAGGAATAATAATAATTAACTGCTGAAGTGTTTCAAGTCTGCGAGAAACAATTGTCCATTATTTTCTGAAGGGGAGCATAATTTTCTTGAACATTACAAATCCACCTTGTTGTCTAATATCAATAAGGCAGGAAACCTAGATTCACAGCTCCTTGTTGACTGCCTCCAAACACCTGGCATCAGTACACCTAGTAATGTAAACTGATTCACGCATTGGTTTGCTGGGATTCGGTTGATTGGTTACAGGATTCCATTATGAACTGCCATTGGTTAGAGAGTACTGGACAGCTGTTTCGTCCCCGTTTGGGCTTCTTCATCAGCACGCACCCACTCAACTGCGGGTCGAACCCAGGATTTCCTGGTTACAAGGCTAGCGAGCTCGTATACTATTAAGCCACTGGGACCCGATCCAATGGCCACTCCATGAATTCCAACTTGTGCCAACTCACGATATAGCGCAACCGCTAGCCATTGTCTTCGGCGAGTATTTGTCCTCATACCCGACCTGCTGCACCCTACTGGTCACGACTTCCCACTAGAACCCCAGGTAACTACCTACCTGAAAAGGACTAGTCGTTAGTGAGCATCTCATTGATATTCAAGTATTAACTTGTAGGGATTTGATTGATTGGTTACAGGATTTCATCATGAGCTGACATTGGTTAATGGTCTACGGGCTCGCTAGCCTTTTGACCAGAAGGTCCTGGGTTTGATTTCCGGTGGGTGCGTACTGCTGAAGAGTCCCAGCTGTCCAGTACTCCCAGGTCTTCTCTAACCAATGTCAACTCATGATGAAATCCTGTAACTAAACTGATTTAATTTAGTCAAAGCCAACGCCAAGGACTAAATGCATGAAATTGGTCACACCCTACTAACCATTTAATGGCTTCTTTAATTTTTAGTAAATATCGAATGAATTTCAAAAATCTTCTCAGATTTCAATTGAGGCCAAAGTATTTTCCATAACATTAATACCAAGATTATATATATATATATATATATATATTTCTTTTACATCCCAGTTTAACACAGATTGATTAACTAAATCTAAGCAATTTAACACTGTGATTTTTGGGTGTGTCAATATATTTTGCTTCAAATAATAACACAAATTCATCCTTATATAATAATAATGATAATAAATAGAGAAGTCAAATTAATACGAATTCTAAGATAATCTCATCAGACGTATTATTTATTTATATAATATGACCAAGTCAATAATTAGACTTGTATGACCTAGATATCTCAATTGTGATTGGTTAAACTCAGGAGCGTGTGACTCTTCATCACTTGCGTAGGTGTATCTAATAAACATTGCTTTAAAAAAATGCATTCGAAGTAAATAATCACCACAATAGTAGGCTTAAATGAGGCCCTAATTAAAAGGCAATTTTGTACTGTTTGTTCATTTTATCAATCCCTTGATTATTAATGATAATCGCATTCATTAAATCTATTTATTCGAGTTAATTTAATTGAGTTTAATTATCTACTCAAAACAGTAATCACCCTTTTATTGAGAATAAAAGAGGGTAAATAACCTTTTAGGTTAATAATATGCATTGCCCGTTGGTTGACGGTGTCTGAGGTTAATGGTGACTAGCATTGGGATCCATAATATGCGTTTCGTCTTATTTACGACTCGCCAGCTGGAATTACCTATATCTACAGGCAGTAATGGTCCTCATATCTCTCTTGGCCTATGAGCCTAGTGGGTATAGCATCGGCGTTGGAAACTATGGCTGCTTGGTTTAATTAGTGGTGGAATGTGCTATTTGTTTTTGCTTTGGAACTCGTTGGCGGGATATACATGCATCTTCACTGTGACTGAGTCTCAACCAACACCTATCGTTTCATACCTCAGAAAATTATCTATTAGGCTAAGGAGTTACAGAAACTGCTTCCTATGTGACGAGCACCAGCCGTCACTTGTTTAAATTATTTCAAATTTTCAAGTATTGGTTTTGTAGGGATTTTGTTTGATTGGTTGGATGATTTCATTATGAACTGACATCAGTTAGAGAACCATTGGGAAATCAAATGGGAGTACTGGACAACCAACTGTTCCGTCAGCCTAGTTTGGGACTCTTTAGAAGTACGCACCCGATACGGATGGAAGAGTCCCAGACTAGGACGAAATAGCCATCCAGTACTTCCAAGCTTTCCAATCGTTCTCTAACTGATATCAGCTGATGACGAAATCCTACAACCAATCAAACAAAAGTCCCTACAAAGCCAGTACTTGAAAACTAATCTGATGCTTACCAGCGACTGGCCCCATTCAGGTAGGTAGTTACCTGAGATTGTAGTGGGACGTCGTGACCAGTAGAGTGCAGCAGGTTGAAGGTGAAGACAGTGACTCACCGAAGAAGACATTGCGAAGTGGTTGTGCTATGTGGTGAATTCGCAGAAGCTGGAATTCATGGACTGGCCATTGGATCGGTTGAGTCCGAGTGAGTAGCTAATGAATGGTCTACGAGCTCGCTAGCCTCGTGACCAGAAGGTCCTGGGTTCGAACTGCAGTTGGGAGAGTGCGCACTGCCGAAGAGTGGGTCACAAACTAGGCTGACGAAACAGCTGGCTGTCCATTTCTCCACTGCTGGTTTCCAATGGTTCTCTAACTGATGTCAGCTCATGATGAAATCCTCCAACCAATATGCTAAATTTCTCAATAACTAAGTTACATCACGAACGCAACCACTCACTGGGGTTTAGGTATGTGCGAATGACGTGTTTAATACAGGACGTCAAACACGTTACGAATTTCACTGCTGTCCAACATTAACCAAGGGGCATCGGGTCAACTGTCAGACGCTATAGAATACCCGTACTTAGAAGCGAGAGCCTCTATGAGAACCATGACTTTTGGTTCAATAAACATCAGTAAACAGAAAATGCACGATAACTCACACGAGCACTAAGTGTTTACTATTATCATTATTAATCTAACAAAAGAGACTTTTAAATGCGAAGAATTATTCACCTTCAATGTGTTCAATTTGTTTTAATTCATTATTTAGTATTTGTGGCGAACAAATTGAACATTTTCTTGTCTGTCAAAATACCTTAAAGAATTTAACTAACAAGGCTAGTGAACTATGGAAATCACGTTATCCGGCGGAACCATTCAATCTAGATGTCAATCATTTAGACAAGTATAAATCTCAAATAATCGATTGGTATTCAAAATTATCCATCAATCCTATCCAGTTGATTGAATATAACAGTAATTTTTATTATCAAGTGAGTCATAATAATAATAATAATCAGTTTTATTGAGTTTTTGTGGAATTTAAAGGTGCTTTCTTTATCCTTTAGATAGCGTGTTACTTGTAATCTTTCGCCATTGAAGGTTGTTCATGATTTCCTCAGGTCGACCGACTGTTGACAGTTCACATTAGAGCAGTCAGTGATTAGTGACTGTCATATCTCAGCCCTAATTCGTATCCCAGAGCTTATTTTAAGAACGACGCATATGCAGCTCTGATAACCTGGAGCAAGAAGAACTATACTTCCTGAAAGAAACCTTCATACAAAATGGTTATCCACAAAGAACCTCGACTTCAAAGGTGACCTACTGAGTGATGTCCTTAGCAGGAGAATTCCCACTTTTTTAAGAAGAACTTTCTTTGAGGTGACATTGAGAGTAGTGTTCCCCAGTCGGCCGCTGATCTGCAGAAGCCCAAATCAGAAGGTCCCTCACCTGACCACTTCTATGTGTATATATCATTTCACCTGTTGCTGTGAAGCCAGGTTCATCGGTCGTTCGATTTGTATCCTGTTTGCGTGGCTGCAGAAAGGAATTAGTGGTAGTATAAGGAGTGCAATAATTGAACATTTCGTCACCACTGGTCATTCCATTTCAACAAACGCCTCCTTCAATGTAATCTACAAAGTGCAGAACAACCTGCCAAAGACAATACGTTTCCGTCTTCTTTGCATTGCAGAAGCCCTAGCTATTCAGCTAGAAGAACCAGAACTATGCATACATGGCAACAACTCTGTTGGTTTGACTTAACTTTTGCTGTATGCTTATTTTTCTAACTACTTAAAACTCTTGCGTAATTCCGTATGTTATTTTGTTTCCAATGTTCACTCTGAGTACAACTCTTTCATCGAACAATTCATGTTATTACGTAACTCTTCTTTAACAATCGCTTGTGATAACTCATCACTTTTGTTGCTACCCTCTAATATCAACAACCGATTCATCTAACTTACCAACTGTATTTTCGTTTGACAAATTTAATGTACACACATATACAAAACAACCATATATATTTGCGATTGCACAGCTTTGAAAATGAATTCGCAGAAAAGAGACTCTTCGCTGAACTACTGGTCTTCTGTCTATTAATTTTAAGAACAACCAACAAATGGATGAAGAGACGTTTATATTATTCGCCATCAATAACTGAAAAAGATGGGGTGTAGGACTCCACTCACAAATTCTTGCAGAATAATCAAGTCTTACTCTCTCTCTCTTTGTCTCAATGGACACAGCGTTAATTTTCTTTCGTCTATCTAAAAATTCTTGAAATCCTAACTTCTGTCTTTCCCTCAATTCAACTTCTTTTGTCTCAGATGTAGTTGTCCTAGATCCGACTCTTGTATGCTCATCGATTATGCATTAATGTCATGGATCAGTGTCAGCATTGACTGGCCGAAACCGAATTATACATTTCGATTAATAAACAGCTTTATATTATCTCTAAAGTTGAAGATGCTGGGGAACAGCTATTGTACTTGGCACATTACAGTTAATGTTAAAACCACAGAGGATAGAAAAATACGTATGACGCCAAGATATATTCAACGACAATCCCAACTCACACCTGTTGCACAACAGATGAGTCTCGTGCTCAGTAGCCTAAACAATGGATGCTTCCTTGGGAATGCCCTCGCGACCTAGGAATTCTAGTATATTTAATGATGATAAAGAAGTGTAGGGATTCTGAATGGTTTAAGTTCAAGTTAGGAAAACATTATGATTAGATGGTTGAAGGCAATCGGCCACAGGAAGCCTTGCCTGACCTAGGTTTCGTGCTAATTGGCACTCAACAGTCAGCAGGGCAGGCGTATCTGCAACCTTGAAGGAACTCATTTCCCTTCTGAGATTCGAACCCGCGTCACCCAGTGCTGCCTGCAGTCAGAAGCGTTACCACTAAGCTATTCGGTCTCGCGACTGACCTCCTGTAGGACTGTAGTGGATATTTTGATTGGACACTAGTAACTAGTGTGATGTGTCTGGCTAGTCCTTTTTTCGGTGCAGACTGAATTCTATCAGTCAGGTTTGTAATGTGGCCACAATTCTAGGTAGCTCGCCATCACCGTGCACATTGATTTGATGATACTAGATGGTTGGAAGCAATCAGCAGGAAGCCTTGGACCTAGGTTTCGTGCCAGTTGGGGGCTGCTAGGTTTGGGAAAGCTTATGGTTAGGATTATATTAGAGACCCACATGTGCTTTTCTAGAGCATCTGGCTGTTTAAAAGTTGTTGATGTATTCGTTCACCACTAGATTGCTATTCTTTTTACTTTGCCATTAAATAAACTGGCCATTTAGTAATCTTTTTTTAAATGGAGTTTCCTTCTTGAACTTTTTAGGATCCTTTTTCAGTGAAGTACATAAAAAATCGATTGAATATTTTTTTGCTTATATTCATTTTACCTACAACTGATAAGATAAATGGAAAGATTAACCGATTCATCATCCCCACCGAGATGTAGAAACGAAAGATTTCAAAGATTATTCAATTCGTTTTCTTATATATATACACACAAACGTTCCACGTTTGTTTTTTTGAATTATGTTACTACGCTTAAACTGAATTGAAATAGTGAACTGAAATAGTGTTGATCACGATAATATGATAAAGTAAGTACACATTGGATATTTTTGTTCTACGTCTTTGCGTTTCAATAAGAACATATACCTTCAAGCTTGAGATTTGAAGTTTCTGTTGCATTGCTGTTGTTTTTTTTGTGGGGTATGGTTGCTAGTCTGATGTTCAACTATCCAACCTTACCAGGCTTGTCAAAAGCTAAGCAAGGTTTACAAAGAAAATCGGTCGGGAATCAAACCCAGACCACGTATGTAGCTTTCGAGCAGTCTATCAGTGAATCGCTGACAAACAGTACAGTGAGCAGGAACGTTTAGAGGAATAAAGTTCAATGGAAAATAAAAATGAGTATATGATCTACAGCGTGTATCGATAGGTGATTTGACAACTACTTCGCTACTATCAAGGGGTCCTGCCAACAATTATACATCTCATCCGACAGTTGTATGACAGTGCTGCGTGCCAAGTAATCTACAACGGGAAGCTCAAGGAATCCTTCCAAGAAGTGAAGACGGACAAGACAAGGCTAGCTGTCTAGCTGCCCACTATCTGCACTGATTTTCCTTATCGAGGGCGGTAGACTGGATAATGTGACAGACAACGGCGAGCAACGAAGAAACAGGCATAGAATGTACCCACACAAAAACTTGGAGGATATGGACTTCACCGATGCTATAAATGTCCGATTTTTCACAAACTGGAAGTTATGCAAGTGAAAAGCAACAAGTTCACAGAAGAAAAATCATTCAGAGAAGATAGGCGTTCAGGTGAACAAAGAGAAGACAGAAGTAGGGGATGAAGATTCCTTACTAACAACAATCAGCACAAATGGGATGAATCTGAAAGAAGCAACCTCCTTTACCTAACTACCTGTGAAACATCGTTTCAACTCCAGGCAGGCGAAACTGATGAGAATAACAAAGCAAGGATCAGGAAAGTAAGGCAAGCTTTCATTTCTCTCAAGTCTTTGTGGAGATCAACAGCACTCAGTATGAAAAACAAGATCCGGATTTTCAACTGCGATGTGAATTCAGAGCTACTTTATGGATCAGTGACTTGGCGCGTCATTAAGAGCACCTCAAAAAGGCTACACACCTTCATCAACAGCTGTCTTCACTCAATACTTCGCTCAAGATGAGATGGCTGGTCAGGAAAGACCAGCAAAAGAGAGGGGTCTCTGGCAATGGGCGAACCAGCCCAGCAGGAACCGATTGTGCAACAAATAAGCAGGAGGAAATGAATGTGGATTGGAGGCCATACTTTGGGAAAACAAGCCATCAATTGAGTGTCATCACACGCCGGACCATGACTCTAGTGAAACAGGAGTAGGAAGCACCGAGTTGAACATCAATGCAAAAGTGACATGAAGGAGGTCATGTGAAAAGGAAGTGAAAGCATTTGGGCAGAAGTGGAACCAGTTGAAAACATTGACAGACAACCGATTGCAATGTACACATGTGACTGAAGACCTATGTTCCTCTAGGAACTAAAGGAAAAAATACTGATATAATAATGATAATAATAATAATGCTAGCTTTACACTACAGTGCAGTACACAGGGTTAACAGTTATGCTTATATTAAGGGTAAACATGTTGGAAGAAACACTTTCACTGAAATGAATTCACCGTTTCCAGATTATTTGTGACAGTTCAACACAGTCCCCTTTGGAATCCAAAAACATTCAGTACACAATGAGCAACCTACTTAATAATAATAGTCCCAATATAGAGTTCGTCATCAATCAACATCATTTAAAGGACCAATGAATAACACCTTATGATTCTTCAGTGGTGTTGAACCAACCAAAGATCCCAACCAGGGACTGAACCCTGAAACTTCAGATTACAGAGCTAAGCTCTCTGACTATCCAGTCACTTGTAGCGCGGATTTCAATGACCTATAAATTATAACTTTGTCAATAACAATAATAGTGTGATCGTGCTTAGTACAGAATCCTCAGCATGTTCTGTTGAAATGTATGAAAACTCTTAGTGTAGAATCTCCAAATAAATTGTCAGTCAGTAATGTTTTACACGAAATGATCACGGATTGATATCAGTTAGAGAACCACTGAAGACCACCTGGGAGTACTGGACAGCTGTTTCGTCGGCATAGTCTGGGAATCATCGGCAGTATCCACCCACCGCCACAGGGTTCGAACCTAGGACCTTCCGGTCACAAGGCAAGCTCGTGTACCATTCAGCTAGTGGGATGCGATCCATCAATGGCTAGTGTGTGAATTCTAACTTCTTTTATTTCGTAATTTAGTGCTACTGGCACCAACCAATGTCACTGCTGGGACATCCATCTTCACACTTGACTGGATGGTCCTCAATGGTCACCACTTCTCACTAGAACTGCAGGAAACTCCGTCATGTAACAAGCCACTAGCGAGATGAAACAACTGTCTGGCAGTATTCCAGTGCTGGTTTCCAATGGTTCTCTAACTGATATCGATTCGTGATCAACTCGTATAAAACAAAACTAATCCTTACAAACAAACTATAGAAAATCAGTAATGTACCAAAGCCCGCTTAACTGAACTACTGTGTTCACTGTCGAATTTCTCTCGAAAAAAATACATAGTATTAGGTTAAAAAATTATGTGGAAATGGGTGTGAGTAAGTGCTGATGTCCATGGATATGAGTGGATAGTTAAAGCAATATAGATAGAAAAACTGATTGCGCAGTATTAATTTTTGTTTAAAACCTGAGCACTGTGGTAGTAGGTGAATTCCATATTAATTTGTTTACTAGATATATCACACAGTGATGAAACATTGTTATTATTTACTGGATGACAACGCCTTTCGAACACTATTTATTACAGTTCATAATCATTCCATTAAATATAATCGCATGACTTCGAAACTTTTCCGTTTTATAGTTTTCTTAATTCTTTCCTATCCATCATAGGGGTGGTAGTAGAATTTTCTAGATATCTGGGATAGGTTTGGAATCATTCCTATTGTGCGTGTTTGCAGCTGTAGGGATAGGGAGAGTGATAGTGATAATAACATTATCAATGATGATATGCATGTCAAACATGCACGGAATAATGACAATCACCAGTAGTACTTCCTTACAAAGAAGGAATCTCGGAAACCTCGGAGACAGAGAATTCTTAACAATTCAGGCATGAATAAAGTGACTGGCATTCAAACTGCTCACAAACTCAATTAGAAACAAGCTTTGTCAGTGGATGGATCAACCCTGTGGAGCCACCTAAACTAAAGTTAGATGATTCATATGAACTGTGACCAACATTTGACCGGATAGTTGCAAAATAATTGAGCGCTGAGTGAGAAGTAGACATTTTTAAAATTACATTTGTAAAATCTCAGCGAAATTGAAATGATTAATTCCAACATTGGCTGCGTTCGGCAATCTGGTCCGAACTTCTTCAGGGAAATTAATCGAAATTAACATAACAGAGGTTTAAATATAAAAGGAACAACTTTTGTTTTAAACCTTGTCCAATCATGGACCATGCAACAGGCATCAACATGTATAATAAATAAATAAAATTGTATGTTTATATATAAAAGTACATCTCTTGTTTCAAATTGTTTGTCCTATCATATGAATCAAGAAACAGCTATCAATAGGTATAATAAACAATACAAAACAAATTTTTTATGAACTGTGATCAAACTTTGACCTCACACTTTCAAAATTAGTGTATATGTGTTATGCAGTATCAATGGTGTGTGTGTGTATGTGTGGGTGAACAGTCATAAACATTTGTTATTCTCATATGAGCTGTGATCAAGATTTGACCGGATAGT
>OX235272.1:109725949-109806511 GCA_944472155.2 Trichobilharzia szidati | reverse complement strand
CACATATGAATAAAAACGAATGATTTTAATATTACACAAGATGTGAAAAGTGACGTGATGTACAGGTTAGAAATTTACAGCTGACAGGATTTAACTTACTAAAGTTAAGGTGTTTCTAACAGTGAAGTAAAGAAGGTGTGTCTCGTCCCATTTGGGAGTCATCAGCTGGATAAAAATGCACCAGTGATATCTCCGTCATTTAGAGTCCCACAAGGAAACGCACTCACACACTGAAATGCAGGTGTATTCGCCTAAAGACTATTTGACAAGATGAAATGCCTACCCTGTATGTCAGCACTAGTCACAATTAAACCTAGGGCAGTGTAAAAGTTCCCATACTGAGAGTGGAAGTTATGAGTACCATTCAGAATTTCTGTCCAGTAGAAACAGTCAATAAGAATTTCATAAGAGTTATAACAAATGAGCGACAGATTCCTGACTGAATGCATTATCATTGTTAACCTTCTAAATCATGGTTATTCCCAGCTATCGTGTATACTTTATATGATGTTACAAGTAAATATTTGAATGAATCATCGAATTGTAAACTGAAGCTTACTATGGCCCATTATTGCTTCATTGTGACACAGTAATCTACTCTTACAGAATGTTACAGGATTGGACTACACCGACTCCTAGATTAGAAATAGGAAGTGAAGTGGTAGAGCACGTTGACCGCTTCACTTACTTGGGAGGTACCATCAGCCCCAACGGGTTGATTGCTGACGAAATCTCAGCACGAATACAGAGGGCTAGTTTCGCATATGCCAGTTTACGCCGTCTCTGGCGTAGACGCGATATCCGACTATCGACCAAAGGGCGTGTGTACTGCTCATCAGTCCGCTCCGTCCTCCTTTATGGCTGTGAGACCTGGCCATTGAGAGTGGAAGACATGAAAAGCTTAGCTGTCTTTGATCATAGGTGCCTGCGTTTTATCTCCCGTATGAAGTGGTACAATAAGGTGAGCAATACTCAGGTTAGGCGTCGAGTGCTAGACAATGAGGGGAAATCAATCGACGAGGCTGTGAAATTATATCGACTGAGATGGTTAGGACATGTGTTACGTATGCCTAGTCATCGCCTTCCTCGATGAGCAATGTTAGCTGACATAGGGTCAGGCTGGAAAAGAGCTAGCGGCGGTCAAACCAAAACATGGCACCAGTCAGTGAAATCCACAACAGTTAGTCTAAGGTACTCACGTAGGAAGATGTAGACTTCTTGGCAGGTTGGGGTCCTTGGGACGGTAAAAACCAGTGGCTGGAAACAGTTGGTGACATGGCTCAAAATCGTTCTCAGTGGCGCAGATGCATCCACTCCTTGTGACTTATGATTTCCAATTAAACTGTTTTGTTCTTCGTTATTACTATTCCTTTGTCTTACACCTCTGTTTACTGTCTCTATTATGCATTTCTTCTACTTTCTTCTCTTGCTTTGTGTGCTACATGGAGTGTGGCGACTTGAACTGCCGCACATATGTGCAAAGTTCTATGTCGAAAACAGACAGACAATCTACTCTTGATATGGAGTTAAGTAGTTTTTAACTCAGATTCTGGCATTTTGAAAAATATAGTGATTATTGTATGATGAGGTCAGGAAGTAGTTTGACTAAAGTTCTCTGGAATACTTGTTGACATTTGAGACTTCAACAAAACAATAGTGATATCAGAAGAATATGCCGTCAATTTGCCCCTTCCAAACATAAACCAGCAGTTAACCTAATAAACTTCTTTTTGGTTTCAGGTTTTAATCATGAAATGACATCGTTAAGAGAACCATTAGAAAACCAGCCACGGGGAGTACTGGACACCTGTTACATCCTAGTTTGGGACTCCTCAACAGTACGCACCTACCACCAGGGCTCGAACCCAGAAACTTCTGGTTACAAGGCTAGTGAGCTTGTAGACCACTAAAGTACTGGGACCTGATAGACAGGACTATACACAATGAACTAGTTACTAAAGTCTAATCAAAGTGACAAACACAATCCTACAGGAGGTCAATCGCGAGCTCAAATATCTCAATGGTAACGTCTCTGACTGCAGAGTGGCACTGGATGATGCGGGTTCGTATCTCAGAAGGGATGTGAGTTCCTTCAAGGTTACAGATACGTCTTGCTGACTACTGGTGAGTGCGAACTGGCACGAAACCTAGGTCCTGGCAAGGCTTCCTGTGACCGATTGCCTCCAGCCATCTATCTAATACCAACAATTTCAACTTCTGCCACCTGACAACATGGCGCGACCACTTCTACATGTCCTTTTTACTTGTGTGTTTGTATTTCTCTCACCACACTTAAGAAATTTGAAATCCTATTGGTTGTTGACTGTTTTAGTTAGTCAGTGTCATTAGCGTCCTTCATGGGCATTTTAAAGCGCTGTCAATCATTTTCACTGTTGATACTAGACAGTAAAAGTTCTCCATGTCAACATTTAGTGCTCTCTTCGTATCTTATTGCGTTGCGTTTCCAGTGGTATCCTATAGTGTTGTTGTTGTTGCTAATATTGTTTAGGCTTACGAATTGACTAGACAGGGAATTCGTTAGCGTAACTGCAAGTGTAATAACGGTCATATCACTTTTGCCGATGTATACCTGAAGTCGTTTCGTCTATTTTCCTGACAAAAATACAAAACACTGCCTGCCAAATGGTCCGTTCTAGATATCTAGGTAGTCAAACCTAACTTTTGTCTCTTGATTTTATCCAAGTTATAAAGAATAAGTGTGAATACCTGGAGTCTTATTCTTCCCAGAATGTAGCAGCAGTAGATCACATTTCTTTCCTTCCAGTTGTTCCCGGTATTCCATGAAATTTTCTTAATTTACCAAACTTTTGAGATTTAAATAGGTTTAAGCATTGATTACGATTTTATCATTAGCTGACATTGGTTGCAGAACCATTGGAAAACCACGTGGGAGTACTGGACAGCTGTTTCGTCCTTGTTTGAGACTCTTCATCAGTACGTACCCACCGGGGCTTGAACCCATGACCTTCTGGTTACAAGGCGAGCTAGTTCGTAGACCATTAAGCCACTGGGACCCGACCAATCCAATGGCCTGCCAGTCCATGAATTGTAACTTCTGCCAATTCACGACATAGCGCAACCACTAGCCAATGTCCAGTACTCCCAGGTTTTCCAATGGTTCTCTAACTAATGTCAGCTCATGACGAAATCCTGAAACCAATCAATCAAATCCCTACAAACCAATACTTAAACATTGATTACGAATTATATTTTCAGTCTAGAATCATTCAAGTTTAGCAGGATGAAGATATCGATGGCCACAGATGATGTGATTATACAGTTGCATGCCTATTATCTTTAGAAGGCTCAAATAGAACAACAACTGGACCATTCAAAATGCAAAGTACATTTTCGCATCGATATTATTGATGAACAGTGATGAATGTCTTAATATCTTTGGATAGTTAACAAACAATCGAAGGTATCTTGACAACGTGTTAAATGGTATGGATTCTTGGCCGCACACCATTGGTTTAGATAGTTAAGGTCAGCTCTCAGTGTAGATTGATAATGAAGGCTATTGGATAGTAATTTTAGGGAATTACTTGTCGTTACACTTGGAAAACCTCAACCGGAACAGGATGGATTCAGGAGAAACAAGTTTTCATGCATCAATCAAATAGCAACACCACGTATCATCATTGAACAGAGCTTGCAATGGCAGTCACTTCTCTACCTACCTCAACTTCATCGACATTGAAAAAGCCTTCGATAACGCAGCGTCGATCGAGAGGTGATTTGGAAACTACTTCGCTACTACGGGGTGCCGCCAACAATTATATATCTTGTCCAACAGTTGTACGACAATGCTTCATGACTCACGGAATCCTTCGGAGTGAAGACGGGAGTATGACATGTGTTGCTGGCTGCCTACTATCTACAACGATCAAGTTCCTGATTGTTGTAGACTGGTTAATGCAACAGACAGCGGGGCGGTCAATGAGGAGATAGGCAGGCATAAAATGGACCCACAAAGAAAACTTGGGGGATCTGGACTTCGCCGATGCGATGTATGTCTGATTTCCCACAAACTGGAAGATATGCAAGTGAAAAGCAACAAACTGGCAGAAGAAGCTTCATCGAAGATAGGACTTCAGTTGAACACAGAGAAAACAGAGGTAGGTGATGAAGATTCCTAGGCAACAGCAACAACAACAGACAACAATCAGCATACATGCGAGGAATCTGAAAGAAGCAACCTCCTTCACCTACCTACCTACCTATCTATCTGGGAATAATCTTTTCAACTACAGGCGGACAGAACTGACGAGGATATCAAAGTGGGGATCAGGAAGATAAGACAAGCTTTCATTACTCTCAAGTCTGTGTGGAGGTCAACAGCACTCAGCATGAAAATGAAAATAAGATCCGGATTTTCAACTCCAATGTGAAGTCAGTGCTGCTTTCTATACGGATTAGAGACTTGGGGCCATGTCACGAAGGGCACTTCGAGCCAACTACACACCTTCGTCAATAGTTGCCTTTACTTAATACTTCGCCCAAGATCAGATGGCGGCCAGAAAAGATCAGCAGCGGGGAGGGATCTCTGGCAATGAACGAACCAACCCAACAGAAACCAACTGTGCAACAAATATGTAGGAATAAATGGAAGTGGATTGGAGGTCATACTCTGAGAAAACAAACCATCAAGTGAGTTACATCACAAGACAAGCCATGGCTCCAGTGGAACCCGAATTGGAAGCGGCGAATCGGTCGTCATTGCGAGGTTGACATGGACGGACAGGAGGTCATGTGAAGAGGAAGTGAAAGCATGTGGGAAGGAGTGGAGTCAGGCGAAAACTTTAGCAGAGAACCGGACGCAATGGAGATGGGCGTGGCTGAAGCCCTATGTTCCTCTAGGAACTAAATGAAACAATGATAATAATATACTAGTCAGTCTTCAGATTCTCACCGGCAAACTGATTAAAAATTACTTCATTTAAATTCTCAGATTCATTTAGAGACTAGTCACCACCTACATTTGGTGAATATGAACTAAATTAGGAAAAAAATTTATTAATCAATAAATTATTTTGATAGCTTATTTTCTATTTATTTACGAATCAGGTTCAGGCGGACAAACTGTCTGTGTAAAATTCAAGTTTAGAGGCTTTCACTTCAGTATCTCATGTCTCAAATGAAAAGACGAGTCTCTTTCAACAAGTGCCCTTAGATAACTAAAACAGTACAGTTTCATGAAGTCATTTTTGCTTTATTGAGTAAAACCCAGACAGAAAGTATATAAATCCTATCGTTTTCATGCCATGAGAATTCCTAGCATAAAAGTTAATTCCCTTAAGAGGGACGATCTGAACGCAGAAAGCTTTTTAAAGAAGTGCAAATTGGAAGGTAAAAAAAAGAGGCTGTTCCCCAGTTATCAGTCAGTGATCCTATATTATTCTGTTCAGATGATGTTCTACCCAATAGAAAAATAACTTCACATTTGCTGGGGAGGGGGGCGAAATACTCACTGATTGCCTAATTGCATTTTAAAGTAACCTTGTTGGTTGGCTTTTTATCGGCTAAACACAGCGAGCTAAGCTGATTATTTACTCAATTATATTTAACTCATTCAAGTTTGCGCAGATATGTTGATCCCCAGTGATTTATAGTGTGATTCACAGGAAAGTTGTATTGCGTAAAAAATGCTTCTGCTGAACTGTCCCGGGAATACACAGCAAACACACATCCACACATTGACATCTGTCTAAGGAATACTGCCAAAATAATCCTAATATTAATAATAATAGCAGCTGTCAAGTATTGATTTTTTAGGGATTGTGTTTGATTGGTTCGAGGGTTCCATTATTCACTGACATCAGTTAGAGAACCATTGAAAAACTACATGGGAGTACTTGACAGCCGTTTCCTCCGTCCTAGTTTGGGACTCTTCAACAGTACGCACGCACACCGAGGAGTTCAGGCTCAGGACCTTCTGGTTACAAGGCTAGCTAGCGAGCTCGTAGACCATTAAGCCACTGAGATAATGTGTTTGTGTACAGAATAGAACTTTCAGTGTTTTATATATTCCCTGTACAGAATCTTCTTCAAGTAGATTAGTAATTTAGAATACATTATTCGACACAATAATGTTCGAATTTCAAAATAATTAGTTCCCTTTATGAATTTAGATAAAGCAATAAAAGGAAGAAGTGATTTGTCGCAATCGTGTAATGTATTTGCGCGCACAACACATTTCGAACAATCTGATCACACACGGACTTGTCACAGAAATATACATGAAATTAATAAAGAGCTAAAAGGTGAGAAAATAGACTATAGTCAAGTTAAAAGGACATATTCAAGGTCAAAATAACAATGAAGACCACTAAACCAAATAACAGAGGTAATAGTACATCTACCCTGGCCGGTATCAAAACAAAGTTTACCAAGGAAGTGGTTTAGTGTGATGACGAATTGTTGCTTTGAACGCATAAAGGTGATTTTAATCTTCTAATTGCCAGCTAGGGCTTCCACAAACTTTAGGATACGCCCTCCCCCAAACACTTTTATAGATAGGTTTAAGAGATGTGTTAACGTCAATTTTATGTCTTGTCTCTATAATATGTTTCGCAATAGCGGAGCTAGGTCTCCTCTTCTCACCATTAATGGGTTCTGAAGATTCTACTTGTTTCTGGAGCCATTTAGGAATATGCTCTGAAGCCAGTCCTTACCTACAGAGATCGATAAGTCCTCCCTATGTATGTGTGTTCACACGTACATTCAAATTGGTAAATACAGTGGGATGTGACATCATTTTTCGCATGTTCAAAGGGCTTAGAATATATATATATTGGCTTCATATTCTCAATTATTGTGATATTAGCTGCATAAAAAGTCTTTTTAACCACAGCAGCGTTCAATCTTTGTCTAGTTGTCAAGCTGCTATGATGTCCCATATAGGTTAGTTTGATGTACACGTCTTTCTTAGGGGTGAGTTGTAGAATAGGTCTTGGTGCTCTGACTACTTAATATTACAATATTGTTCAATTGGATACCATCCCCAAATGCGGAACATTTCGCCTCTTCATAACACACCCATCAGTGTATTAAAAGTTAATTCATGAGACCACCGATTTTTCTTCAATAACTTAATTACATGGTTAAAACAAAGTAAAGTGTAGTAAATTTGACGCATTATAGTACAGGTAAAATCAAGTAACGCAGCAATTTAAACAAGCCGCTATAAATAACATACTGTTGGACATTGACAATTCAAAATATTACCATGGTGAAATGAAGAAGATCATTCAAGGGGGAAATGAAAGCACGTCAGAAATTGTGGAATTAGCTTCAAACGACAACAGAAGACAGAGTGAATTGGAAACGTCCTGTTGAATTCCTATTTTTCATCTAGGATTCAACAGATGAATAATAAAAAAACACAGTGGGTAGCTAGTGAAGTCTTACCAACAAATGTAAAGCCTTTAATGTATTCTTACTGAAAAATTCAGCCTTAATCTTTTCTTTTGTACCTTCTCCGAAGAACTTGTCTTTCCACAAATCAACATAAAATTTATTTAATTAAATTCACTAAAATCGAAGGTTGAAAATCCACTTCACGGTTGTTTTTCGAAAATTACCAAATAAAAGCGTTCAAATCAAAACAAATTATCTGAATGGTGCTATAAATAGCAATTCAGAAATTAAACAATATACCAAGATCATATACATATATATATTTATATATATACCACGTCAAAACAAAAACTTATACAAACTACTGTAATGACGCAACTGATTTCCAACATCTGATGCAGATAAGTATTTTGTACCGACGTGAAATGCGTCATAAAGAAGCATTCCACAGTTAGTTTGTAAGAATTAGCTTTGTTTTTACTAGTTGATCACGGAATAATGATTCCAAAAGTAGGATGAAACGGCTGGCTGTTCAGTACTGCCTGGTTCTCAATAGTTCTCTAACTGATATCAACACGTGATCAACTCGTAAAAACAAAACTAACCCTTACAAACCAAACTATAGAGAATTAATCTGATGCTCGCTAGTGACTTGCTACAGGATGGAGTTTCCTGGAGTTGTAGTGAGAAGTCGTGACCAGTGAGGTCCAATTAGATGTCACGTGTGTGGATGGATGTCCCACCAACGACAATGGTTGGGGTCGCGCTAAATCACTGATTAGTAGAAGTTAGAATTCATGGACTGGCCATTGAAGAGTCGGGTTCCAGCGACTGAATGGTTTACGAGCTTTCCTTGTAACCGGAAGGTCCTGGGTTCGAACCCTGGTGGCGGGTGCGTACTGTCGATGATCCCAAACTAGGATGAAACAGCTGGCTGTCCAGTACTCCCTGCTTGTTTTCAATGGTTCTCTAACTGATATCAATCCATGATCAACTCGTAAAAATAAAGCATTCTGTAAATCTATTATAAGAGTTATAATAATCGCTTAACAGTAAAATGTTGAATGAATTCAGAATTCTTAAACAGCTCGATTATCAAAGACAGAAAAACTGAACTTTGTGTCATGTATTTTGACAGGTATTGGAGCAGAATGCTTAGTCACTGTCGACTCCAATCACAGGCGCTGCAACGACATCTGACAATTAAAATGGTGTTATTTCGGTGATGGTGCATAGACGTAGCATTAAGAATGCGTGCATCATACTTTCTGTGACTCCTCAACAGAATATACCTGCATCCGCAGTCAGCAATGATGTACCCGCTGAGAACTGAAATGTCGAAAATCAGTTAAGGGAACATACAAAATTCTTAAACAAATAACGATTATTATTTATGGTACAAGAGGGAGTTATTATCATCCACCGACCTCGTGGATAATGTTTTCACGTCTGAAATGATAGGTGGTGGATTCGAGCTACAGTGGGAAAACCATCACTAACTGAGGATGAAAGTCCAACTAGTCCCAAGTAGTAAGTAAAATGTGAATCGTGAATCTCATTGCTAATGAATTTCAAAATAAACAAGAGAGGACATATTGAAAATTTTAGTTCAAATCATAGTCAGTTTATTTATACTGTCAAACAGTTTATTCACTAAGTGTAAATGCGAAATCGGCTACTATATGGATACGGGACTTGGCGCCGCGTCATGAAGGACACTTCAAACAAACTACACACCTTCTTCAACTGCTGTCTTCCCTCAATACTTCAATGAAGATAATATGGTGGCCAGAAAAGACCAGAAATAGAGAGGGATCTCTGGCAATGAACGAACCAGCCCAGCAGGAACTATCTTGGCAACAAATATGCAGGAAGACATGGAGGTGGACTGGATTGGCCATACTATGAGAAAAAAACCACCAATTGAATGACATCACACACCAAACTATGACTCGAGTGGAACCCGAAAAGGAAGAGGCGAGTTGGTCGTCATTAGAAGGTGTCATGGAGGAGGTCATGTGAAGAGGAGATGAAAGCATGTGAGCAGACATGGAACCAGGTGATAACGTTGGCAGAGAGCCAAAGGCAATGTAAACGTTCGACAGAAGCCCTTTGTTCCCATAGGAATTAAAGGAAATAGTAATAATAATGACTAATGGAAATTTACAACTGTTCAATGTACTTGACAGATAACAAATGTTAGTTATCTCCCTATTTACTTCACATTACGAATTGTTAAAGTGTCTTTTAATTTTACCTTCGAAACACTTTTTGTTCACACTATGATCTAGGTCTGTCTTGTTACTTTTTTAACTGATTCATTATTCATATTAACTCAATCTTGCCCGCATCTTTTCTATTACAATCCTCTCCTTTCATGTATTTCTAAAAATAAATTTTTTAAAAACAACATGGATTCGAACCTTTGTTATTATTCCTTCTGTTGTAAGTTAGCATTCTTCTGTCTAACTCAACTTGAAGACATTTCACAATAAAGTGTCTAAAATGATTTGTGAGGTGTACGTCATCAGTATGAAGAAGTCTCTCCCACCTGGTTTGAATAAAGCCAGAATATCTTCGTTCTTGTAGATGTTCTAACCGTAATCTTAAGTTTTTTTAATCAAATAAGATGTATTCATTGAAACGGAACGGAAGAGGTTCTCGTAGCTCAAAGGTTTAGTAGATAACGCTTTTGCGTTTGAAACGACAGATACTTTCTTCACGTCACGTTTGTAATACTATCACTTATTGGGGATGCAATCAGATCCAGATGACGTGTCTCAAATGGGACGAAACGCCTGTCCTGTCTTCTTTCCCTTGCTAGCCACCATGATCTAAGTGACGAAAAAGTTGTAAAACTCTGGTGAAAACTCACTTTTAAGGACAAGTTAAATCAATTTCTCAACAAGAAAAAATAACTTATTTGATATTTGTTTGTAATAATAATAATAATAAAGCTTTATTCCAGACAATATGCGAAAATAGAGTACAGATATAATCTCCTCTTCAGACAGGATTTACATGTGAAGTACTAATCTGAAGTATCCTATGTGACATAGTGTTGTTGCTCATGAAGAGAGAACTTAGTTAGCTATTTGATTTAATATATACAACTATTGATATATAATTGATATATAATTAGTCTAAAAGAGGATAAAAACACCGTCATTGCAAAAGCTGACAAAAGGAAACTCTATAGTAGTTTTGGATAAATCTGACTATATCAAGAAAGTCACTGAACATAGTGAGATGGGTCCATATGAGGAAATTAAGAAGCCTGTAGATACAATAATGAATAAGGTTTAAAAATTCTACAGCGGATTTAATATGCAGAATGAAGCCGTCATTGGGTGAGTCTAAATGGTTTAATTTAATGCCTAAAACTAATAATGCTAGTAGAATGTATGGTACTATTAAAATAAATAAGCCAGGTTACCCCATACGACCAATAGTAGATTTCAGAAATACCCCTACTTATGAATTATCAAAACACTTAGCTCTAATACTATGACCCATTAGAAATCGTTCAAACTCTAGACTAACTAATTCATATGAGATGAAAAATAAACTCAATGACATTCGACTAGAGAATAGTGAAAAAACGATTGATTTTGATATAACTAGTCTTTATACTAATATACCAATCAATATGGCCTTAGAAGCAGTTAAAAAAGAACTAACTGCAGATCCTGAACTCACTCATAGGACGAAGCTGCCCATTGAGGAAATTATTTTAGGAATTCAGTTATGCCTCACATCTACTATCTTTAAATTACAGGGCAAAATATATAAACAAACAGAAGGTGTAGCAATGATGGATCACCAATATCCCCAATCGTAGCAGATATCTTTATGGACAGCTGGGAAAATATTGCTCTTAACACAACGTTTAATCCTGCTCCAAAAATATGGTGGAGATATGTGGATGACACTTTCACACACAGTGTTAAAAGTAGAATATATCTCTGGCTTCTTCACACATAAGCTCACTAGTAAGGGTAACAAAATTCACATTCGAATCAGAAAATGAATAAGGAGAATTAGCTATGATGTTAGATTGTAAAATAAAACAAACAGAAGAAGGTAAACTACACACTAGCGGCGTATATAAAAAAACCAACGCAAAATGCTAATAGATATTTCGACTTTAATTCATCTCATCCGTTATCTATCTGTAAGTGAAGGTAGGCTTAGTTAAGTGTCTTACATACTGAGCAGTAGCACAAAGTAGTACAAGAAAAGACCTAAATGGTATGAAATAACTATTTCTCCTATAAAATTCATTAGGAAGGTCGAAAACGGTCAGAAGCAAAATAAAAATAATGGTGAAACTAATAATGATAACATGAATAAGAGAGAATATAAGGCATCTACACTACGTAGGATTCTCAACAAAACATTTAAACATACAAACTCACTCAAGTAGGACAAGCTCGTTTGACCCAGTTAATCGAAATAATATAATTCACAAAATACCTTGCAATGACTGTGATTTAAGTCAACCACATAGGTCATACTAGTAGGCCGGAACATAAGTATTTGACGAAGGTTAGAATGACTGATCACGAGAAGATAAGTGATCTAGAAAAAAGCTCAGCAATCGCATTGCATGCATTACCGCATATCCACACAATAGGGTTCGAGAGGGTTAAGATTCTAAGAAGTAATCTATGTAGGTGGAGAGCGACGTTGATGACTGAATCCTGGTTCATTGAGTCGACACCCAACACGTACAATATGATGCAATGACTCATCACTCATACCGGAAATATGGAGGAAATTACCACTACCAATCATCAAGTCAAGCGATGAAAAATAATGGAATTATATAAACGAAGTTAGAAAGTTGTGTGGGTAATGTCTTGATATGATTATGAGCAGTAATAAATTGTGCTCGAAACGTGGTCATCAGTAGTAAATATTACTGTATAACAAACACTTTGAGACTTTATCAAAATAAATTTTACCCATAATAGTTCGTTAGTTATTTTTAATTTTTATTTTCTTCATTTCCTTCAAGAACTGCACAACGTTTTGTTGAAATGTAATCCCAATCGTCAAACAGTGATCTGAAACAGAGAGCAAAGTGTACGTTAGCAGGGTGTTTACACAAGTGCCGCATGCTAGTAAGAACTAAGGCTCAAGGTCAAGGACTATATTTACAACCAATCATAACACAATTAGGTGAGAGGGAAAGGGCATTCTTATTGGTCATCCTTTACATCATCTTGAGCGACCAATCCCATCACGCTACTTAGCCAACGTGAAATTGGAAAACCACCAAACTTACCATGCCTTACAAAGAGCTAATTAAATATGTGCGCAAGTTCAAATATTAATCATTTAATATTGTATGATTAAAACAAGTAAGATTTGCTTTTTAATGAATCTGTAATATGGAATCAAAAGATCAGCGATTTCAACGAACTCCTAATCGTTGGTTTAGATAAAATGTAGTATTTTCATCAATAAAATATATATCTTTTAAATGTAAGCGAGTTTAGGCATTTTAGTGGATAGAAATCCTGGTAAAACAAATTATTATTTCAAAAATAAATACGTGGATTTCTAAAAACAACCGAACTTACAAGATGATTTAACCTGCTGACTGATATCTATAGCTGAAAACCACTTACTCCAGGTTGAGGTGTCTTGAAAGTAAAATGTGATGATTATTCACCATGAACTCTGGTAAACAACCTTTGTCGAATTCAGTTCTATGTAAAATCAGTTCAGACATGTAGCTTGCCATAATTCGAATGGTTTGAACACTCATTCCTGCTCTTGAGGTGAGTCAACCTAGGTATAATAAAGATGAGCTCAAATCCACGCTAGTGAAATGGCCGTCTAGTGTTTAAATAACTAGGTTCGGGGTAGTATTATCATTATTCCCTTGGTTTCCGAGTGAAGCACAGAGGTTCGACAGCATACCTCCAATTTATTCTGTTCTACGTAGTCCTATTTAGCTGGCACCATGATCAAACTCAATTTCAACTCGTCTTTCCCCATTCGAGTCCCACTCGACGACCTGCTTTGAGTGTGATGTCAGTCAGCGATCACCTCAGCGCGTGACTGACTTATCTTCAATCACATCTGAATGTTCATTGGTGAATGAAATCCTGTTAGGTTCGTCGCCTGAACTCCTTGTTTCTTATTCGTTCTTGCTGGCCAGTTATCTTCATCACCTCTGTCTTCTTTAGCTTCAATTGAAGTCCTGCCCTCTATGCTTCTTCACTTAAATTGTTGGTTCCCACCTGTAGACTTTCGAAGTGAAGTCTAAATCTTCTAGAGTCTTTTTATCCGTCCGACGTATTTCTGTCTTCTCTCTCACCTCATAGTTTGCTGCATGATCCATCCCACGACAATCAGGAATATCATTTGTGGTAGTTTGCATCTACAAAGCTTCTTTCAATATCACCAGGTTGACTCTGCGCTAGTTCTTGCATAGCCTTAAGTCACCTGAGTTCTGACTAATACAATAATAATAATAATTTGCTTTATTCCAAAACAGTACTTGTGATACAGAATGGAAATCTCAGCATTTCACTACAGTATTGCATCCAGTTAACACACTAACAATAAATAAAATTCTACATAGATTATAGGTCTCAGATAATTATGACAACAACATATTAACATATCGGTAGCAAAGCCAAAAGTAAACAGAAAGTTTGAAAGTGTTAGAAAAGTAGATACTAGCATATTTACTGTCGTAAGCGGTAACAAAAAGGTCGAGATATACAGAGTGTGAACCAACGAAACAATGTTTAGTATTAAGAAGAAAGAAACAAAACAGCACATAACAAAAAAAAGAGAGAAAAGGAAAAGAAAGAAAGAAAACTTGTATCTATAAATGATATGAGTTGGAAAGACGAGATCTAATTGTTCTACTGACTATTTAGTAAGTTATAAGTTTCACGCCTAATGCTTTCTTTATCGCACACAACATGAGCTAGGTAAGGTATGGTTGAGTTTTTGTACTTGCTAGTGCGAGTATATAGTTTTCTATATAGGATTCTGGTCCTGCCTGATGAGATACAAGGGGAGAGTTGTGAATGAAGAGGGTGGTGTGAGTTAGATAGAATGGATTTAGCCCATTTTTCACATGAGTCCATGTGCCTGCCTATCAGAATATTGACAAGCTGGTAAAGTAGCACATTACTTACCCTGCTGACAACCTTTAACACTCTACGCAATAAGATATAGTCCTTCTTCAGTAGCCCTGGAAAAACTAAGTGGGAACAATAGAGAATAATAGGCAGAATGCAAGAGTAAATGAATCGTCGGAGTAAGGGTTGGTTTATTCCAGAATGTCTTAACTTCTTGATGTAGAAGGTAAGACGGAATATTTTCTTAGAAATCATCAAGGTATGAGACGACCAGGAAAGATCAGCAGATAGAATGACGCCTAGGTATTTAATTTCCGACTTGGTTTCTATTTCAGTGCCATCTATGTTGCACACCTCGTGAGTGCTAACCAGTTTGTTTAGGTCAGATTTATGCCTAAAGGTGAAATTGACTGTTTGACATTTAGAGGGATTTAAGGTAAGACCATTTTCCTTGGACCACTGGCTGATTTCTGATAAAAAGCCATTTAGTTTGGAGCAGTCACTTTGACACTTGACAGGCAAAGATACAGTCAGATCGTCAGCATATTTAACAAAATTAATGTCATTTGAAGATGGTAAGTCATGTAGAAAGAAAGAAAAGAAAAGTGGGGAGAGTACAGCACCTTGTGGGACACCAACTTCAGTGAGCACAACAGAGAAGGATTTACCTCTGTATACAGTGTACTGTATTCTGTTAGAGAGGTAGGAATGCAACCAGTTTGTGACCCAGGAATCAGTTTGTGTCATCGAGAGCTTATTTAGCAGACATCTAGGAACAGAGTCGAAAGTAAAAGTGAAGTCGAGAAACGTGCAACGAACGTATTTGGCACCTTTATCTAATAATGAGACCATACTGTTGTGTAAGACGGCTGCAGCATCTAAAGTGCTCCTACCCTGTCTATATGCAAATTGTTTGAGGTCTTCAAAACTTTTAAGGGAGGGTTCAAGTTTAAGAAGTACCAATTTTTCCACCAGCTTTAGAAACAGGGAAGTATTGGCAATGGGTCTGAATTTTACATCCCTGCTATTTCCAGGTTTAGGGACAGGTACTATTTTAATGTCTTTCCATGCAACAGGTACAACGTTATTGGAAAAAGAAACGTTTAGGATGTTAGTAACAAGGAGAACATAAAGCATTTGCACATTGTTTTAGAACATATGCAGGTACATCATCAGGGCCAATACTACATGAGGGCCTAAGCGTTCCAAGACATTTTAGAAAATCAAGAGTATTAAAGTCATGAAAGTTATCAACTGCTTGATTTGTAACATTAGAAGTAATTATAGTAGAAGGAGAGCGTATAAAAGACTGATTAAGAGCGTTAACGTCATAAGAGGGAAAAACATTGCATCGCTTAATATTGCCAGTAATTTCGTTGAAAAGTTTCTACATGTTGGTAGGAAATTTATAAATATATAATATATATACATAAGAACAAGCTTGCTGAAACTCAAACTGACTGTTAGGTTGTCAAATGGCTCCATTCTTATTTCTCAGGAAGAAAGCAATACACTGTATGTCAGGGAAAGTCGTCCACTTCATTGCTTACTGAGGCTGGTGTCCCTCAAGGCGCTGTCCTTTCTCCTTTTCTGTTTTCTTTCTTCTTGCATGACTTGCCTCACTCTGATGAAATGAACTTTGTTAAGTATACCGATGATCTAACTATTTCAATGTCTGTTAAGTCTCAGCTTGACTGCATTAAGATTAACAACTTTCTATCAGAAATTAGCAAATGGTCTTCGTCTAACGGCCTTAAACTTAATCCTTCCAAATGTCAGACTGTTAATTTCAGTTTCCGATGTAAACAAAAGTTAAATGAAGCCGTTGGTTCCTATGACCCTTGCAAAATCGATGACACTGATATAGAAACCAAGTCTGAAGTTAAGTATCTTGGATTAATTCTCTCCTCTGACCTATCCTGGTCCTCTCACGTCTTAGCGATTTCTAAAAGAATATTTCGTTTGACTTTTTACATTAAGAAGTTAAGGCACTCAGGCATAACTCAACCACTCCTCTTACAGTTTGTCAACTCGTGCATCTTACCTGTTCTTCTTTACTGTTCACCCTTGCTTATTCTTTCCTGGATTGCTTAAAAAAGACTATGTCATACTTCGTAGAACTCTGAAGACTAGATGTCAGTAGGGCGAGTGACATCCCATTGGGCCATATCATTGACATCGTCACTGATAGGCACTTGATGTCATGCAACAAATTCGCTAAAGGAATTTTGTCAGACTGTGAGCATCCACCTCAGCACCCGCAGCTCCAACCTTGTGTCTCCTCAGGTGAAACAAGAAGCCTTTTCAGAAGACTTTATGCATGTACGTCTAAGTATAAAAATTCCACTATACAATATTTAGCACGTACTTTATGTGATGAAAATAGTGTCAGAAATGAACTAACTAACCTTCTTTGCACTACTAAATAAACCATTTCCTTTACCCTTAAAGCATCATACTTTATTGTTATTGTATTCCTTATATTTATAATCCTCTCAATTTTTTCGTTTTGTTTATTTTTTTTTTTCATAAGTGTGGACATAATTTTAAGCTGTATTATAACTGTTAATTTTGTATTTCCCCTCACTATAGTATATCTACAGAACATTAGACCCAATAATCTATAACATGCTAAAGTTTTCAAATTGAATCGACAATACCGTTTGAAACAAACTCACTGTTATTATTATTATATCTAATAATTATGTCGTAAATGTGGACAAATTCCTCCGATTAATTTTGTTTTAATTTTTAATTTTATATATATTTTGAGTAAATCAGACGCAATATTGTGACAAATGCTGAGAATTCCATTCTGTATTATAAGTACTGTTTTTGGAATAAAGTAAATTATTATTATTATAAATACATATATATATATATATTTATAAACTATATACTACGTGCGTCGGTGGCACAGTGGTTAGGACTTTCGCCAACCATGCACATGGTCCGGGGTTCGATCCCCTGCCGATGCACACCCGATATCTATGGTCGGTCTGCAAAATTTGGGCTACCGATATCCATGCTGAAAATTTCATACTTGTACTGAAAATACGGTGTGGCATCAAGCTGTAATCAAAATTTAGAAAAAAAAAATAACATAAAATACTCATATCAGTTAGTAGTATGTCCCATCAACCTATGAAGCTTATTTAGTTACTATTTACATCTATAACTATTTACAGTAACCTATACTTTTATTGTAAAGTGTTTTAATTATCTAATAATTTATAGAGATGTCATGTGGCTAAACCAAAAGTTACTAACAATTGTAATTAACCTATTGTTGAAATACATATGAAAGATTAAATTGTAAGCAGTTAGTAACACAAATATATACATATAAATAAATATATTTACTCAAAAATGTCTACAGCCAGTTTATCACTATTATTTTCAATTCAGAAACACAGAGAAATGGAGAAAACGAGACAAAATGAGAGGCTGTTTTGCTCAGAAAACGACAGATTACACGCACACATACACACTCACATGAAATAGTCGCATACACCTTTATTTGAAAACAATGTCAGAAGAAACTGTGAAGAACTTTTCCCTAAGAACAATTATACTTAAATTATAGTATACTGCTTCTAAAGGAATAATAAAACTGTTAACTCCTTTATAGCATCTCTTTGTTTTAAATTTCTAATGACACTTAAACTAAAATATAACAAAAAAGTTTTGAGTTTTGTCTTGTTTAGATAACATGAAATGACGCCATAGGTGTCTGTTTATGTGTGTGTGTGTGCAAACAAGACAAAACGCCAGATAAAACACCAAAAATCCTTTCCACCCTATAATCTATCAATCTTACTAATCTTTTTAGCAGTTGATCCGATAAAGAGTTGTACAGTCACAGACACATTGACTGTCTCTGTGGCTTCTTCTTCTGCTCCTTCTTCTTTTTCACCATTAACGCATTCATGACTGTCATTATATCTGTTAGTTTTTGCTTTGATTTTTGTTCTGTTTTCTACTAACCAAAAAGTGTGCTGATTTTTATCCTTAGTGAAAATCAAATCATATATCTATATAAAATTTTACTCAAAATCGGACAGCTTGTAAAAATCGAATAGTTTATTGATTCCTTATAGTTTGTTATATACTAAGATAGTAGCTAGTTGTAGGATATTTTGATTGGCCGAATTTTTGTTTAAATGCATCAAAATAAATGGAGGTGGGAATTTGAATTTTTGACCTTGAAGTATATTCAAATTGTTTAGTGTCTAAATATTGAAGGTAATTAATAGATTTGTAATATGTTTGATTCCTCATAATAAATTATTATTTTAATGATTGTTAGAAGACTTTAGTTTACTTGTTTCCATCCAGCCTTTTGGTTAAAAGATCACTTAAATGGCTTCATTGAAATATACGTAGATATCTCAATGGAATGAAGGCCTTGATGAATTGATTTGTAAAGACACATATATGTGTTAATTATGCAGTGATTGATTAATCTCTATAGAAGGTGATGGTAATAATGGTTTTATAACATGGCGTCTAGATGTAATCTATAACTGAATGCTTTCTTAACGATATCCCTCGATTCTTAACCGACGTTGGTTGGAATTGGGGCTTGTACTCGTTACCCACTGGTTAGAAGTTAAATATCTACACTAAAAGCGTCCATGTAAAAGGTTGAATATAACAAATAGCACATCCTTTTGCCTTGCTAGATACCTTCAGTTAGTCATCTTTGAGTAGAGATGATGAAAATCTGTGCAGTGGTAGTACTTGATCGTACGACCTCTGAACTAATAGTTTGGCATTTCACCAAATGTCCCATGAGATCCAGTTGTTGGCGATGGTCAACATTTCACTGAGAACATCAGGGTTTAGTAGAACTATGTCGTTGTTCATGGGATGAGCTGAACTAATCATGAGGTAGACACTGGTTTGAATATTACAGCAATTCAGATTTTTATTTCAGTTGCATTCGAGTTGAGGTCAAACATTTTGGTCAGGTGTATAAATGAAGACGGAGAGAGACTGACTAAGGGATATGAAATGACAATGTCAAAAATAGATGAAATTATAAAATTGAAAAAGAAATTGCTGTCGTCATGGTAAGGAGAGATTGACTTGTGTTTCTTTCTGAATAAACAAGTTCGGTTGTGCCCGTCTAACCACTACGGCTTCGGTGATATATAACGTACTGAAACTAACCTGTAATTTATCTTAACAAATGATTTTTAAAAGTCACTCTCGTAACCGCTATCTACCACATGACGAGCGATTGCACCGATGAAGACAGTTAGACCTTTCAGTCGTGAGTTCTTTGGAATATATGTTTGGACATATGGTTGTGAATCCTTCTTACCCATCATCCGATGTATATGCTTTGGGAGGAACTGGTATGGTAAACTGGTATGTGCTGTTAAAGGTCATATGACTAGAGGAGGAATTGTCAATCATGGATTGTCTCAGTGATAGATTTATTCAGTAAAGCCTGACTAACCTGGCAGGTGGATAAGTCATCTCTAGAGCAACACTCAATCTGTATTGAATTCTTCAAGATATTTCGTCACCAGTGAATCCAAGACTGAGGAATTTTGTATTTGTATACGTTCCGTTGATGATGTGTTCACCACTTAAGTCTTGAAGGTATTTATTATCACGCAAACACTTTTAAGTATTACAGACGACTGAAGCTCAGTGAATAGCTTCACCTATATAACAACAAAGATCACACATTGATCAACCAAAGTACACAACAAACTAGAGCAAAAAAGGAACAGCCAGAAGCGCGGAATCAGGGCAAAATATGCGTCACTATACCAGAAACGGATACATATTTAAGCGCATAGATTAAAGGTCCAGTCATTTTTGTTCAGTATTTTTTACATCGTTTGATAATTCATCCACTACACTCAGGTATTTGTCTTGTATCTACAACATGCGAGAAGCATGGTACCTGTTTACCACGACTATAAAGTTTACATATTGATTCCATAAGTGCTACAATCAAACAGTCTTTCTTTCGAACAAAGGTTTACAGTCTGAAAGAACAATGACCTCATAAAACCTTTTTTGTTGCGTAATGAACAGATGTTCAGTAATTAAACGATTTTGTCCGTCGAGTAAAATAAAACAAATAATTCATAAATACATAGGAGAAGTTGAATGATGTTGGTAGAGTTACGTAATGGGACAAATAGTTCATTTTGAGTGAGTAGTAATCAGGATGAAAATAGGAACAAAAGGAAATGTGATACTACGTAATAGTTTGAAGAAACAGAAGTGTTGGAAACAGTTGAAATGACAAACTGATTGAGTTACTGCCATAAAAGCAGAAGTGATTGAAGAATTCTCTTCTGTATGTGGAGCTCCAATTTCTTTCTTTGTCTGGATAGATAGACAGATCTTCAGCGATTCGAAGGAGGTAACTGTACATTGTCTTTGGTAAGTTGATGTTCATTTTGTAGATGACATTGAAATAGGAGTTGGGTGAGACTGGACAGCTGCTGTCGACGAAATATTCAACTACCACACTCCATGTGGAGATGCTACTTCGTTTCTTAATGCATGAGGACTAAGACTTTTCAACACTTTTATAGACAATACACGTCAAACTACCAAAATATCCAGCTCCACGGGAACAGGTAAATTCCTTCCTTAAATTGTTCGTCGCATAATGTAACTCTGTCATCCTTATTCAACTTCCCTTGTTTATTGATTAATATTAGCAACTATGCTTGTGACAGTTCAGCAATGTTTTCACTGTCATATTTTGTAGAAAACTAAATAATATACACAAATGCGATTATTTAGACACCGCAAGGAGGTTAGTTAATTCATCAGAGGAGTATATTTACTCCTATGAGATGAAACTCCTGCTAAATCTTCCTATGTTTTCAGTGGTTCTCTGCATGATATCATAGTGACAAAATCTGTGAACCAGAGTAATGAACTCACACTGTTGATGATATTAGATGGTTGGAGGCAGTCGGCCACAGTAGGCCTTGGAAGATCTAGGTTTTGGGCTAGTTGGCACTCACCAGTAGTCACCGAGACGTATCTGTAACCTTGAAGGAAGTGATGTCCCTCCTGAGATCCGAACGTGCGTCATCCAGTGCTGCCCTGCAGTCACAGACGTTACCACTGAGCTATTCGGGCTCGCGATTGCCCTCCTATAGGACTGTATTGGATATTTTTGATTGGATACTAATCAGTCACTAGTGTGATGTGTCTAGTCCTTTGTTCAGTATTTACCCGGAGAGTTGGTTCTTAATATAAACCTCATTTCGAGTTTCTAATAAACAAACAGTGAGTGAGTTGTGGTAGCCTGATAAATGCGTTCCTCTATTTTCTGAATGTATTTGCTGTGATAATTTCATTTATGCTGAGAGAATCAGTTTGATGTAAAATGTTCCGTGTGGTTAACCGCTTCCATTTGTCTTTTCAACACTACATTGTATCTAGTAACGATAGACAAATGATTAACCTCAAAAAGATTTGTCGAAAAATTTTACAATTACATCATACATGTTAATTCAAAACTTTTACATAAGACAGCATCGTTGGCTCTTGTGTAAGATTTAATTATACTGAGTATCTGAAATGGCCGTGCCTAACAATTTAAAGGTTTACAAGCGAAAACTTACAAGTTCACAGAGTAGACAGTAAGGACAGGACTTCAGATGAAAATAAAGAATACATAGATGATTAAAATACTTGAAAAATAACAGCAAATACATATCGCCATCAATGGGATAAACATTGAAGAAGTCGTCTGTTTCAGTTACCTTGCCTAGGCCAGCATCTCTCTAACTACAGGCAGTAGGAACAGATGGGGAAGTAAAGAAATAAAGGTATCAGTTTGCTATCGCGAAATCAGATATCCACAGCACTCAGCACAATGAAGAAGATCCGAATTTTAGACACTGATGCCAAATTAATCCTTCTATGCAGTACAGAACCTAAGGGCGCGCGTCACCTAAAAAGCACTTCAAACAGGCCACTGAAGAATTTCATCAGTAACTGCAAATGCTTCTTATTGAAGATGAATGTCTAACCAGAAATGATAAGAAACAATGGATTCTGGTAGCGAACTAACCAAGAGCCGGATGCTCAACGGATAGGCAGAAGGAAGTGAAGATGGATCCTTATTAGGCAATAAGGATTTGGGACCATGTGGTTGATTTGGAGGAGATTATGTGAAGAGGACATAAACGCTTGTGGGAAGTCGTGGAACCAGCTAAAAGAGATAACAGAGAACAGACCTCAATGGAGATGTACTGCTGAATTTCTATGTTCAACTCGGAACCTAAGGGACGAATAAAAATAGTAATTTTGCAGTTCTAATTCAGCCTAAACAATTCCTAGATCAGCAACATTCAGTCTCTGGATTGCTTTTAAGAATGCACTGTCATCAACATCACTGTCAGTGTCACCCTATAGCTGAAAATAAAGTATTATCTTCACCCCAGAGACTGAAATCAACACCCAAATAGTTATCATACAGTTTTCCAGCAAAAAAAATTATTCGTCTATGAAGCCATATTATTAAATATACAGGAAGAGAAACCGTTATGAGTCGATAGGCTCTGGCTCGAAGAAATGAATGAGAACAGAAAATTATTTCCAGACTTCTGCACTTTCAGTGATTTGGTGATCGGAGGGATAGTGTACAAACGCAAGGATATACACAAAGGAACATGGATTTCGCCTGACGAACGTAGCCACAAACCAAATAGATTTCATCTCAATGGAGACGCAGCTTATCTGCTTGATACAAAGTCGAGAAGGAGAGCAGATGTGGGCTCAAACCATCATCTAGTTCAAGGAACCTTCAAGGTGAAGCTGAAATCCCAGAAAACAACTGGAGATCATCGTGATGCCGAATATTTAAATTAGTGATCATATTGCATGCTAAATCAGTCAGCACCAACAACATGAACTACTGACAGGAGGTTCTGCGCGTTCTGTAGGTGGTGGTGTATTTCTGCACGATTTGCGGATGAAGGTCGGTTCAAGAGTCCTTTAAAGTTGTCATCCCATTGTTTCATTTCTTTCTCCTCCTTGGTTATCAGCTTCCCTTGAACATCTTTTATTGGTTTCATAATCTGGGTTGATCTCCTCCTGGATACAGACCTGATTATTTGATATAACGTTCTGAGGTCTCTTTTACATGCTGCCTCCCTGTTCTGCTTCACTTTCCAGCCACTGTGTCGTTGAATTGTCGTTTGTCTTTCCTAGCCCTCCTCTTCACTTCTTTATTCAGTGCAGTTTACATTGAACTCAGTTTCTCCTTCTGTTGCCCAACTTTGTATTGAGTCATCTTCTCTTTCACAATCCTCCTCTCCTCTCCTCGATTAGCTTCCGGGTATCCGCTGAAAGCCATTCCTTGTCTTGTCTCTTCCTTCTTCCCAGAACAGTTGCACACATTTCCTTGAACATCACTTTCAGAAAGTTCTTATGTTCTTTTCACATAGGTTTCCTCAGTGATTCTACGTAGTGTGTCTGACTTTGTTCGGATATCTGTAGTGAAGACATCCCTTGTAGTTTTGTCCTTTAGTTTCTGAATGTCGAACTTGAACTGTGGTCTTTCTCCAGTTGTTTGCAGGGATTTCAGCTTCACCTTGAAGGTTCCTTGAACTAGATGATGGTCTGAGCACACATCTGCTCCCCTTCTCCACTTTGTATCAAGCAGACTAGCTACGTCTCCACTTGCTTGAGCAACATTGACATGAAATCTATTTGGTTTGTGGCTACGTCTGTCAGGCGAAATCCGTGTTGCTTTGTGTATATCTTTGTGTTTGTACACGCTCCCTCCGATCACCAAATCGTTGAAAGCGCAGAAGTCTGCAAATAATTCTCTGTTCTCATTCGTTTCTTCTAGCCAGAGCCTCTTGACTCATGATGAATTCTCTTCCTGTATTATCTGCTCCCAGTCCAGCTGGCATTCATATCGCCTACATGAATTTTGATGTCACTATCTGGGATGTTGTCCACTACTGTTCATAGTTGTCTGTAGAAATCCCCCCTTCTTGTCTTGTTCCGCGCTGTTTATAGCACTGTGCGTAGCATAAGATAATTGTAACTTTCTTTCCTTTGAAGTTGAATCTTGCTGTCATCATCCTGGAGTAAATAGGTCCCCAATGCATTATGGCTCTGGCTGCCATTGGGTTCATCATTGTAGCCACTGCCTCAGTGTGTTCGTGGTTGTCATCTGAGTGACCAGACTGAAGTAGATTACTGACTGCCCATTTAATAATTTTGATAATCTGTAATCATTCCATCTCCTCTCATAGATTCCCAGCACTTCTATGTTATATCGTTTCATTTCTTCGGCTTCCTGGACAGCCTCCCTAGCTTCTTAGATTGTACGGACAGTTTCACATCCCTATTCTTATTCTTGCTTTCATTGACAGAAGATACATCGGTTGACTGGCTTCCCAGGAGCTTTCACCAGCCTGCTGTGTCATTTCGCCTCTCGGATTCCAGAGGAGAATAGTTCTTTCTTCTTGTACTTTTGTATTTTTTTAACGTATCTCTTGTGCGTTGAAGTTTCTGTAGCAGCAAGCTAGTAATCTAGGCAAGGTTAAATCAGAAAATAGGAGGGGTCAGTTGTGAAAGAGTAGATTAAAGGGTCAATGAGTCATAAGTCCTAAAGTGGAATATTTCCAAAGAATTCTAGTGGGCATTAGTCTCGTTACAAGTAATCTCTGACTCATTGTCGTTTTAAAACTCTTTTGCCGTACAAATCTACAAATCAACCGGGGATTGAGCTCAAGGGAGTGAGTTTATGAAACTAACTAATACCATACCATTTCCCCCATCGGTTCATAATCCTTAGTCATCTTCAAGTTCTAACCTCTGACCATTCACTGAAAACAAAATATCAGTTACAGGATTTCATGATGAGCTGATACCGGTTAGAGAACCATTGGAAAACCAACCACAGGGAGTACTGGACAGCTGTTTCATCTGCCTAGTTTGGGATTGGCTTTTCAACAGCACACACTCACACCACACTTGGCCAGCCCTTGAACTCCAACTTCTGCCAATTTACTACACAGCACGACCACTAGCCACTGATAGTCATCGGTAGCGGGTATTTGTCCTCACACCTGACCTGCTCTACCCTACTAGTCACGACATCCCACTAGAACCCCAGGTAACTACCTATTTGAACAGGACCAGTCGCTAGTGAGCGGATTCCACTGTTGTTTTTTCGTCCTCCACACTTCTCTAACTTACATCCCTTCTGAACAAAAATCTACTTTGAAAACCTAAAAGGAATCTATGCAACGACCAAGAAAAAACACGTTGATTTTGACGTCTATCGATTCCATAGGAAGCCAACATGAATAGAATATGTTGATGTAATTTATGTCATCACCTCATCATAATTATTAGATCATAAGATAAATAGTAGAAATGCGCAATCAGGTAGACACATTGATAGATTGATAGATAGACAGACAGACAAACTTTGTGATTTTTCATCATCATCATCATCATAATTTTTTGCGTTTGTTAAAGTTTCTTATATTAACTTTAAGAGTTATTAAATTAATTGACCATTTTTCTAACTGTCTGGAAGTGTAATACATATATATATGTGACACGTTATGTTGCATCAATCAACATATACGTCATTCGTTTCTTCATTCATACATTCATAGGAAGAAATACGTTTTTTTACGCAGTAAATATCTCTGGCGTAAAACAAAGTAAGAGAGTTTATATTTAGCAAAACGTTTTTTTTGGTTAAATTAGACTTTGATATTGGAAAGAAAAAAAAATGAATTTTATAAAGACACGTAAACTGGTGCTGTATGCACAGATATGTTGTTAATTGGTTGTAGGCAAATGACAGAAAACCAAAAAAGCATAAGGAGGTTCATGTGTATTGATCGATGTCCCCATTGGGTTGTAGTCAGACAGGTTATGGTTGTTCTATTTACTGTTCAGCGATCGACGCCTCGTTCGTGGTTGGATGTAATAAACAGAATGCAGTAGATCTAGTAATATAATAGTAGGAATTGTGCAGTTGTGGTAGTAGAGTATAACTTAATTATGGATAGCTAGTCTTTTCACTAATATACCGATTGGTTGGAGGATTTCATCATGAGCTGACATCGGTTAGAGAACCACTGGAAAACCTGGGAGTACTGGACAGCTGTTTCGTCCTAGTTTGGGACTCCTCAGTAGTACGCCCCACCGGGATTCGAACCCAGGACCTTCTGGTTACAAGGTGAGCTCGTAGACCATTTAGCCACTGGGACCCGATCCAACAGCTGTCCAATACTCCCAGGTTTTCCAGTGGTTCTCTAACTGATGTCAGCTCATGATGAAATCCTTCAACCAATCAAACAAAAAAAATCCCTACAAAACTAACACTTGATAATATACCGATTAACATGGCCTTAGAAGCAGTTAATAAAGAGCAACGTCCTAATCACAAACTTAGTCATAGGACAAAGCTGCTAGGTGAGAAAACTATTTTAGGAATTTAGTTATGCCTCACATCTACTATCTTTAAATTCTAGGGCAAAATATATAAACAGACGGTGTAGCGATGGATCACCAACATCCCCTATCGTGGCAGATATATTTATGGATACTTGGGAAAATATTGCTCTTAATACATTTAATTCTGCTCCAAAATATGGTGAAGATATGTGGATGACACTTTCACAGTGTTGGAAACAGAACATATCTCTAGCTTCTTCACACAAATATATAAAGTCACAAGTAGAGGCAATAAAATTCACATTTGAATCGGAAAATGAACAAGGAGAATTAGCTATGATGTTAGATTGTAAAATAAAACAAAAAGAAGAAAATAAACTGCACACTAGCGACGTTTATAAAAATCTAATGCATTCTAATAGATATTTAGACTCTGAAAGACAGGCTTAGTTAAGTGTCTAACACACCGAGCAATAGCACTAAGTAGTACAGGAAAAGACCTAAATGATGAAATAAAACAGATAGAAGAAGAAGCGTTAATATCAAACAATTATCTGTCCTATAAAATTTATTAGGAAGATCAAAAAAGGCAAAAAGTAAAATAAAAATAATTGTGAAACTAGTAATGATAACACGAATAAGAGAGAATATAAGGCATTTACAGTAGTTATACCATTAAAGGGGGGGCATCTGAGACACTAGGTAGGATTCTCAACAAAGTAGGAATTAGAGTGGCCTTAAAACCAACAAACTCACTCAGGTAGGACAAGCTGTGTAGGTTAAAAGACCCTGTCGGTGGACACAATTAAACAAAATAATATAATTTACAAAATACTTTGCAATGACTGTGAGTGTGGTCAACTACATAGGTGAAACTAGTAGATCGGGGGTAGTCAGATTGTCGGAACATAAGAATTTAGCTAAGGTAAGAATGATTGAGCCCGAGAAGATAAGTAATTTAGAAAAAAGTTCAGCGATTGTACTTCATGCATTAAAACACAACCACATAATAGGGAGACGGAGAGGGTTGAAATTCTAATAAGTAATCTAGGTAGGTGAGATAGAGAGAGATTGATTACTGAATCCTGCCCGATTCATCGAGTCTACACCCAACACAAGCGCAATATAAACGACTCAACGCAAATACCAGAGATATGGAAGATATTATGACCACCAGTCAAATCAATCCACATTATAACACTCTAACAAGTTATTTATTTTACCCAGAAAACGTCTCATCTCCCATCTTATTGATTAAAAACACTCGTCTTATTTCCCATCCTATTATATTTTATTGATAACACTAATAGTGTTTCCGAATGTACTTTATCTTCCTTTCTCTTTCACGCATGTCTGTTGAACCTTTATTGATTTTATTCATTTTTCTAATCATCATTTTTTACTCATGTATATATAAACGAAGCAAGAAATTTGTGTGAGTAATGCCTTGATATGATTATGAGCAGTAACAAATTGTGCTGGAAACGTTATAAGTAAATATTACTGTGTAGCTCTGTACGTAGGTTGTGTACTTGTCGGGGATCTTATCAGTCCTGAAAGAAAGATAGTCTCTTCTGATATTCAGGTCAGCGTTACCCACTGTTGCAGTCGAAGAAGTTACCACTGAGTCATCGGGTCTTTCAATTCACATTGTGTAACGATTACATTGGGATTGATGACTGAAAAGTAGATTGTCTTCTATGCCTAGTTGTGCTGATAGCCTAGAGCCATTTCTATAAGTTCAGTGGCGATTTATCTGACTTGATTGCTACAGTGTAGATTCCACTGATAGAATTTAGTCAGAATTAATACTAAGGATTACGGGTAAATATAACATTGGTTAGACTTACAAGCGAAAACCGACAAAGTGGTCTAAGAAGCAGCAAACACAGGACTCCAGGTGAACATAAACAAGACGGAGGTTATGAAAATAATCAACCAACAACAACAGCAACATCCAACGCCAATCATCATCAACGGGAGGGATTTGAAAGAGGTTACTTCATTCACTTATCTAGGGAGCATTGTCTCAACTACAGGAGGAACGGACGAGGATGTCAAATCGAGAATCGGGAAGGCGAGAAACACATTCATCAACCTGAAACCAATCTGGAAATCTTCGTCACTCAGCCTGCATCAACAACAAAATTCGGATTTTCAATACAAACGTCAAGTCAGTCAGTTCTTCTATACGGATCAGAAACTTGATGGGTCACAAAGAATATTTCCAACAGCCTGTTGCAGACCTTTATCAACAACTGTCTTCGCTCTATACTCAAGATCAGATGGCCGGAAAGAATCACCAACAAGAAACTTTGGGAACAAACGAAACAAGAACCAATCGCTCAACAAATATGTAGGAGAAAGTGGAGATGGATTGGACACTCGCTGAGGAGGCCGCTGGGTGACATCGCGCGTCTGGCCATAGCTCGAGTGGAACCCGAAAGGGAAGCGGCGAGTGGGACGTCCAAGGGTGACATGGAAGAGATCGTGTGAAGAAGAGCTGAAACAGTATGGACTAACATGGATGCAGGTGAAAAGTACAGCAGAAGACAGAAGCAAGTGGAGACGTGCAGTTGAAGCCCTATGTTCCACTAGGAACCCAAGGGAACAATAATAAAATAAAATAATAACATTGGTTACTCTTTAACTTTATCTACACTTCAGCAGTTAGTGATATTGAAGTAATTTAGTGGACAGTGATTACCAGTGGAATCTAGAATGCACAATTTCTCCTATTTGGGACTCGTCATCTAGATGTACCTACATGTGCTAGTGAGTGATTTTTGAGGGATGTGATGTAAGAATCGAACCAACTACCCTTCGTTTCAAAGGCCAAAGCGTTATCCACTTGACCACTTGGGCCACAAGAGTCGAACTGCCTGTACAGTGAGCCAATATGTTAACATAAGCTGAACATTTCGGTCCAATCAATCAACAGAAAAATCGAAATTAACTTCAAAACAAATAAAGATGATGGGCAGAGTTAAACTTTAAGCACCAACAACTACCAATCACAGCGAATGACTTCAAATGCACCAATCACGTGAAGGAGTTATTTTTGTGTATTAAATACATGTATTTATGAAATAAAAAATGCATAAGAACTGTAGAAAAGTGTTACAGAAGATACCTTTCTCTCACAAGCGATAAAAATATCCCACAATTGTAGGTTGGAGTATACTGGGCAATAAACCGTGCTCGAAACGTGGTCATCAGTAAATATTACTGTATAACACTGTGAGACTTTATCAAAACAAATTATACCCACAATGGAATTATACCCTACCACCACAGTGCACAAGTTCTATTCTTATTTCAACAGTGTAATTTAACCACATTCTATGAATGTAATTATTTAGGTCTTCTAACCTCAATCTTTCCTAAACCTAGTCCTAACGTGAAAATATGTCTAAACCCACCCTAATCTAACTTGAACTAACCCTAGTGTCACCTTTTATAAGTTAACCTAACCCTTAACCGCAACTTAATCTTTCCTAAACCTTACCTGAAACTTGCGAGATATTCCACTTAATAATATAATTCTCCGATAAGTATATTTTACTGATGATGACAGCATTATTTACCAAGTTTCACTAACTTGCTAAGTGTGGGTTTCAAGGTCACTGGTGCGGCCGCACTCCATAAGTAGTCAGTGGTGCTTAAAGTTTAACTTGTCCAGATGAAGATATTGATCTTCTGAGTTCACTGAATACACTTTACAAAAATATATATATTTAGATGTCCTTAATTATTATTTGATCAGGTGGAATTCAAATCTTTCATTTGCTATGCTTGATCCTCAAAATGAATGTTTGGAATCACTTAGTCCCTTTGATAAGACCAAACTTTCTTAGTGGATTAGAATATGAATGCACTGTTCAAGGTTTGTCCAATTTTAGCCTAAGACCTTAAATAAACTATTTTAAGGAGTTATCGCGCACTGGGGTAGGCCCTTTTTCTTGTTTGGATTGCTGGATTCCTCTTATTGGCTCTTAATACTTTTAATGCATCATTGGATTACTGAATGTTCAAGGTCACCCTAACTGTATATACAAAGTTTTTGTCTAGCATTTTGACTGTTGTTTAAGACAGTTAAAGCTCTTTCTTATCGACGACCAGTCCTTTCGTCGTCTTCGCGTGCCGGTTTTATTATTATTGTTGTTTTGACATGCGATTAGGACACTCGTCTCATTTCCCATCTGATTGTAATTGATTGATAACACTCATATTATCATTTCTGAATGTACATTATTTTGTTTTGATTGATTTTTATTCAAATGTCTAATCATCAATTCCACCCATGTATATAAATGAAGGAAGAAAGTTGTGTGAGTGAGTGACTTGATATGATTATGAGCAGTAATAATTTGTGCTCGAAACGTCATCAGTTAATATTAACGTATAACACTAGGTGATTTATCAAAATAAAATCTTATCCATAATGGAGTTATACTCTACTACAGTGCCCAAGTTTTATACTTATATCAATGCGATTAGGACTGATTAGCCAGGGCATTAAGTTAGTATTCACTCATAGTCTACTAGGTCGTACTTCCGGTCATAACTAAGATTTGACTTCCTCTCCACATGATCTCCATTTTACTCTCGGACGACTGACTCGTCGCTTCGTAATCGATGCCCACTCATTGGCCCGGCTTGCGATATCACTCAGAGGTTTCCTCAGTGTATGTCCACTTCACCTCCATTTCCTCCTGCCTTTTAGTTAACTAATAGGCCCTTGTTTGGTTTTCTGCCTATCAGAGTCTCTTGTTGCTGCCAACCATCTGATCTTCACTATTGAGTGAATGGGGCAGGTGCTGATTACAATCTGCAGAAGGCTGTTGGAATTTATCCTAAAGACGCGTGCTCCAAGTCTCTTAACTATGAAGAAGCAGTGACTGGACAAAAAGGTTGAAAACTCGAATCTTCTTTATCGTACTAGATACAGTGGATCTTCACACTGGCTTCAGAGTAATTAACGCCTATCAAGTGACATCACACACCAGGCCATCACTCGAGTGGAACCCGAATGGGAAGCGGCGAGTCGGTCGTCAGTGCGAGGATGACATGGAGGAGGTCATGCGAAGAGGAGATGAAAGCATGTGGGGAGACATGGAGCCAGGTGAAAACGCTGGCAGAGAACCGAACGCAATGGAGATGTGCGGTTGAAGCCCTATGTTCCTCTAGGAACTAAAGAATACAATAATAATAATAAGCCCAGATTTCCTGATCCGATTCTTACTGTCTTTGATATGCTCACCTTTAGCGCCTGCAGATAGATTGATTCTGACCAGGTAAGTCAGTAAAAGAGACGAATTCTTTTAGATTTCTCCCAATGATGGTGATTGATGTATGTTATTGTTAGTTGGGAATATTCAGTACCACTGTCGTCTCTATGCTTACCTGAAGTCGTGACTTTTCTGCCACTACTACCAACTCTTTCGTTTTCTCTTATCACTTTATGAAGTCGGAATACAGTAAGATATTATTATATGTATATATATATATATTAAGTATTCATCGTTTTTGTTTGAATTGATTATTGATTTCATCCCAAACTTTGGCGGTCTGCTTAAGTCAGTGGGTTACTTGAATTTACATTCAACAAAGTACATCATATTTTCTCCTCATTTCTTATTGTCTTAACCATTCAATTATTTCCTTTAGTCCCAAAGTATAGTAGCGCACATGTTTAACTGGTTTTGAAAATCCCAGTGCTCAAGTCTGAGAGATGAAAGAGACCAGTCTATGCTTCAAACCGAACAACATTACATCATATGATGATATACTACAGATTGCTGTTTTACTTGAAGATGCTAGATGACAAAAGAATATTATGCAACTAATTATGATGAGAACTCTGTAAATTGTATAAACATTTTGTTCAGAACATACCCTTTTTTATTTTTATTTTCAATAGATGGTTTGTAAGGATGAGATTTGTTTTAACGATTCGACCACGGACTGCTATCACTTAGAGAACCATTGAAAACCAGCCACAGGGAGTACTGAACAGCCAGCTGTTTCATCCTAGTTTGGGAATCATCGGCAGAACGCACCCGTCGGCAGGGGTCGAACCCAGGACCTTCCGGTCACAAGGCAAGCTCGTATACCATTCAGCCATTGGGACCTGACTCTTCAATGACCAGTCCATGAATTTTGACTTCTACCAACTAATGATATAGCGGGAACATCAACCTTCCGATGCGCACTAGTGGCTTGCTACAGGATGGAGTTTCCTGGAGTTCTAGTGAGAAGTCGTGATCAGTGCGGTCCATCCGGTGAAGTGTGAGGATAGATGTCCCACCGATGACACTGGTTGGTGGTCGCACTAAATCACTAATTATTATCATTATTTGAACAGAATTCCATGTAGCTTAAAAATCCCCACTAAGTCATATGAAAAAGAGAAGACGTTCAGCGAAGAGACTCTTTTCAACGGCGAACTCATTGACATAGTTGTACAGTCGCATTCATATGCAATTATATTGTGTCCGTCTGTGGGTGTACACGAGGTTTGTCAAGTTTAGATAATTAATCAGGTGATGCAAGAATGATCTAATATAGAAACAAGGTCAGCTAGACAGCAACTAAAGTAAGATTGAGTTAGTTAGTAAGTTGGTTAACGTAATATAATTGACTAAAATGTTTCAACTTAGTTCAGAATCGCAACAGAGGTGACTAAAGTTAGAGACTAAGCAGAGGTGAGGAAGAGAATAATGCCATTTAAATTAGAACTAAAATTGAGCAAATAAATTGGATGACGCAACATAAATGACTAGAAACTGAGTGTTGGTCAAGTGAGTAACAGTGGTAATGAGGTGTAGAAATTAAATCGGGTGGGAGGGGTAGAGAACAGGAAAGTTGAAAATGTAAAATATTACAATTAAAAAGACAAAATAATACTAATGAAGAGACAGAAAGACAGAAATAGAATTTACCTGTTGGGTATTAAGATAGATTGCGTCCATTACAAGTGTAGTGATTGAACGAACTTCTGTATGCAGAGTTCAGGAATTAGCAAGTGGATTGCCATTGCTTCTGCAAATTGGAGAAGTTTGGCTCGTACACTTTTAGGAAGACTGCTTCGTATTTTGTTGACGACTTTGAAGTTTGTCTGGGGTGCAGCTTAATGTCTGGAATCTACCAGATGTTCTTAGACAGAGCTGCTGGGGCATCGTTTTTCTGCTTTGTAAAACCATGCTGGTTGGTGTTCGTTGATACGTCTGGAAAACGAACTCTGGGTACCGCTGACATACCTGGCTGCACACGAGCAGATGGATTGGTAGATACACATTGATGAGGCTAGCATTGGTAGCTTATCCTTCACGTTCATACGAATAATAGCTTTTGTGGAAAAGGTTAATCGTAGTTCATTTGCGAATAAGGTTTTCTTAAGTGAACGGGACAGTAGATTCTTCAGTTTTTTCATAGATAAATCTCCATTGAATTGAAGGTTCATGTAGAGGAGGTTTTCGAGGCGCTAAGCCTAGGCTACTATTCTATGTGTTCTATTCTATGCGTTGAGTTCAAAATCTGGTTTCTTAAACAATAAATGCAAACTAGATTCACATTCCCTGTAATTAATATTGGATCGTTAGTTCATTCTTTAAAAGCAGAATACATCACAAACTGAAGTTAGACGCAGCATCACTGGAAATCAAGGAGTGGCTTAGGGATTACCTAATGGATAGGAGGCAGAAGGTTAGAGTTAACAGTGTACTATCAGGGTGGAGAGCAGTATCCAGTGAAATGCCTCAGGGAACTGTATTAGGCCCCTTGCTCTTCCCATTATACGCTAATGAACTACCGGGAATTCTTAATTCATCTTCATTATTATTTGCGGACGACATTAATATCTAGAAAACTGTAAATAAATACGAGGATAGGTCTATCCTACAAACTGATCTAGATAAATTAGCTGAGTGGTCGAACTTGTGGAGTTTTGAAATTAATTCTAGGACAAGTGCGGTAATGCACTTAGGTGAGAAGTCTTATACGTCGTACTCCCTAGGGGACACAGAACTACCTGATGTTAACGGACAAAAGGACCTAAGAATCATTGTCAGCAATGATTTGAAAACAATTGCAAGTTGCAACGCAACCGCAGCTAAGGCTTTTCGAATGCTATGGGCACTCCGAAGAGCTTTCAAAAGATGAGATGAGTCTATGTTCAAAGTAATCTAAGCAGCATATGTCAGGCCACACCTAGAATACTGCATACAAGCGGGTAGGAACCAAATTAGTTAGTGGTATCTCACACCTTCCTTATGACAAAAGGATGGAGCATTTAAATCTCTTCCCGTTATCATACCGAAGAAAGAGAGGCGACCTAATTTTAGCATACCGTATATTTAAAGGTGATTTAGGGACTAATCTTTCTAACCTTTTCTCCCTTTCTAGGATACATTTACGGGGTCACCTCAGAAAGGTTGTCAAACCGAGGGCGATTAAAATACGTGCACAATTTAGATTCCATCACAGAGTAGTCAACAACCGGAACTCCTTACCTAATTCAGTAATATCAGGTCCATCGGTGAATGCTTTCTGCAGAGATATATTTTGCAAAGATTAACACAGGCCACAAGAGCCTACTATCCTCATCATCTGAATCTGAAACCAGGGCAGTTGTTTCACTACACATTGAGACTTTTCAACAATGAACACCCAAAACCGACTCGTAGGAATCAAACACTCGACTTATAAACTAAAATTTTAACTCTTCAACAATCCAACCTGTCTGTTGGGATACAGTGACTCATTATTTCTAACTTTTTCCTTTTACCGTACAACGCATCTTTTAATCATGGATAGTGTGTCAGAAAGTAGGTGGTTATAAATATTTCTGTCTTACTCAGGTTATTGCTGACTAGGAGTAGTTATCTTATTGATCAATGTGAAGGACCTATTTGTTTTTACGAGTTTGACCACGGATTGCTATCAGTTAGAGAACCATTGAAAACCAGCCATAGGGAGTACTGGACAGCCAGCTCTTTGATCCCAGATTGGGAATCATCGGCAGTACGCACCCACTTTTAACGAAGGGGTTCGAACCCAGGACCTTCCGGCTACAAGGAAGCAAGCTCATATGCCATTTAGCCTCTGGGACCAAACTCTTCAATGGTCGGTCCATGAATTCTGACTTCTACGAATTCATGATTTAGCGCGACTGGCGCTAACCAATGTCATCGGTGGGAAATCCATCCTAACACTGCCAGTGATTCCCAAACCAGGATAAAACAGCTGTCCAGTACTGCCTGTGACTTGTTTTCAATGGTTCTTTAACTGACACCAATCCGTGGTCAAACTCGTTAAAACAAATTTAATCCTTACAAACCAATTCTTGAAAATGGATCTATTTAACATACATTTGTAACAACAGAAGACAAGGGCCAGGCAACAGAACATTTATTACGGAAAACCAACACATATTTATAGATTTTGATGTACATTATTGTAGGTTAATGTTAGTAGAAAATACAGTCTGTTGATTGGTTGTTTCTCACACAAAGTTAACCTTGCATCTCTTGTGGCTGTGTCAGTTCATCTATATGTTAACTGTATCCGCCTGTCCATCTTGACCTTTGACCTCAATTACTGTCAACCAATTTGGCTAGCAACCCTCTCTCACCATATATTGATTTTGAAGACTTATCCTATGGGACTTAGACACACTTTATTAAAGGGTATGCGCTCAACTAAGCATCAGTTTTCAACAGATAAACAGTTCACACAATGAGATTGATTTATAACCATCCTGGTGAGTATGTTGGTATAGAAATGTGTCTCACTTTTCTGTAGAGTTTCAACCTTACTTCATTGCTGTTGGTCGTTGGAAGTTATTCACTAGATTATAGCCCTGCTCACCACCTGACATTACTCGGAGGACCATTGGAGAACCAGAGAGTACCTAACAGCTGTTTCTTCATAGTTTAGAACTCTTTAGTAGTACGCACTAAAATGGGATTGGAACCTAGAGGAGTCCTCGAGTTACAAAGTGAGCTCGTAGACCACTGAGCCATTGATGGACCCCACTGGTCATGACTTCTCAGTGGAACTTCAGGTAACTTTCTGTATAGAGCCAGTTGCTAGTGCAGAACAGATGACATTTCAAGTATTGATTTAAAAGGATTTCATTAGTTACAGGTTTTCTAACCAGAATGTCCTAAGTTCGAATCCCGGTGGGTGCCTACCTCTAAACAGCCCCAGACGAGGAAAAAATAACTGTCCAGTACTCTTTGTTTTTCCAATAGTTCTTTAACTTATATCACCTCATGATAAAACCTGTGAACAATCAGCTTCCCCAAAGACCAACACTCGAATATACATATATTAGATTGTAGCCCGAGTATCTTTTAGATTGAAAGTTGAACTTCACCTCCACAAAGTAAAATAAAAACCTGAGCTACAGATCTTCTCCATCATATCTAAATCTTACGAGAGGAACACGCTTCTTTCTGTTTGAAAGTGAGAAGACTTCGCCAAAAGGCAAGGATCCACCAGAGAACAATTATTCTTTCTCCACGAGTGCCTTCGTCATCAAATCCTACCGAACAGTGTCATATACAAGACATCAGTCACCTGCCTAATGGGGTGGAAATCGGCCAAACAATGTGGAAGACAAAAGGTCGAATTATTGATTAGAGACGCACATTATCGGATCAACAAATATCAAGAAATAATGGATGCCCAAAATGAAAAACTAGAGAAAACCCTTAACCAGGAACACCTGTCAACGCTGATCACCGCAATTACATTGTCAAGTAGAAGACGCTGAGAATAAAGACAGAGAGTTCTAAAAAGCAAGCTACCCAAGATTAGAAAACAACAACCAGACAATGCACCTATTAACTGCGTAGTCAACCTATCAAAACAACCATTACCAAAAATGGAACAGCAACTACTACAAAAATGATTAAACTACAAAATTGGAGACGCTTCGAAAACTGATTTCTTCGCCACCCTTGAATCCTTACTCAAATCATCAAACTTGAACGAGGAAACACACGGAGAGATACGCCAGTCAGTCGTACCAATGGTCAAACAGAAAAAACAAAACACATACACAACTCAACTCTCAAGAACTAAAGGCCCTCAAAAAGCTGAAAAATAGGAAGGATATCTATCGCCATTCTACCAGCTGACAAAGGCAGAACAACAGTAGTCTTGGACAGAGAAAAAATACACCAAGAAAGCTGAGGAACTACTCAAAGACAAGGATGTATATCAACAACTCTCAACAAATCCCATACGAACATAAGGCAACCGCATCCAAACAACCTTAAACAAGCTCACTGAAACTGGTCGCATCATAAAACAAAACCAATGGTGAATGAAATCCAATGGACCAATCCTAGCCCGATTCTATGGCATATCCCGCAAATTAACTATCTAGCTCAAAGAACACAATCACATTCAAATTAAAAAAACCGCCAGTTGAAAACAAGTTAATAATAAATGAATGAAGGTCATTCTTAATCGGATCATCCTACCAAGTACAGACTTTGTTGAGTAAAAACAAGACACTATTGGAAATAATAATATTCAGACAGACAATGATGAAATACAGTCAGACACTTTAGACTTTATTATAATAAAAGTCGACGATAATTTTTTGTTTTTTTTTGTCTGCAAAGTTTACAGACTACTGAATAAGACCATGGTAAACAGAAGTGTTTTGAAAGTCCATCCTCTTCACAATAATCTTTTTATATGATGACGTTGTTATCTTTAAGAGTCTGAAAAAAAACAACATTAGACATAACACACTGCTCACTATACTTGATAATAATGTCAACAATAAATTTAAAAATGTATTTAGCAGTAAGTATATAGACAATTAAATGCATATTTCGTCAGTTGTCTAATGGTAGTGGTCCGGGTTCGATTAGCACACTGCAAAGGCTCTGAGAAATCTTGGTTAAGAGATAGATAACCTGGTAAGCAGGGTTTGTTGGACTTGAGGCTAGCATCTTCATCCTGTTAGAAGAACGCCGTTGAAACTTTGAAGATTGGATCCGTATGTTCCACTTGGAAGGTGAAGGAATTTTAAAAATATGATGAATGGAGTAGTCGTAGACGAGGTATCAATTCCTTCCAGTGATTCACACGAATTACTTCAAATGGGAAAAGTGAAATTTCTCAAATAACTTCCCACTCTATTACTTGTTTCATATGCAGTATACATAAACTAAGCACTGCCTTCTTAGGCGAGTGGTTGCCGTTATGCAGATTCTGAAAATCCTCACTAACTTTCATACCTTTTGTTCATCTTCATTCTTTGTGGTTTCATTTCACCACTGTTCTTCTCTTCTAGCATTAGGCTTGTACGAAGTATGAGAACTTGAAATGATGCACACTTATGTGAAATTCAACTGTATTAATTCACTCAGTCAGCCGTTTAAACGTCAAGTGCAACATAGGGCTTCAACAACTCGTTCTCGATTCATTCTGTTCTCTGAAACTCTATTTAGCTGCCTTCACGACAGCCCATAAGCCCTCATCTTGTCCGCGTCACCTTCAGGCACACAACTTGTAGTTTCACATTCGGGTTCCCCTCAGGGTCTGGTGCACAACATCACTCAATGGTATCCTAAGGGTGTGTTGATCTACCTCTTGTAAATATGTTGGGCAGTATGTTCTTCGTTGACTCACCGACTGTCATAGTTACTTGCTGCTAATCCTTTCTGACCATCGGTTCTTCATTACTGAGCGAAATTCTTCTGATGATACGTCAAGATGCTGAACCATATAGGATAACTGACTTGACATTATCCCGGAAGGGGTATAGTTTCCTTCAAGGTTTCAGGCACTCCTTGGTGACAAGTGCTAACAACCACAAATACTGAATCCAAGGCTTCATGTCGATTAACTCAGACTACCTAACTACTAAGCGACAATATAGTAAGCCAATTCATTCTCATCATTTAAAGTGCAAGTGGATTAGATTTGCAGAAGAAAAAGAAAAGTACAATGAAATCTATCATATTTCGTATGTTTTGTTCGATACCTTGTCAAATAATCCATGCGACCGCATCCCACAAGGTCGATGCTGTCGCCAGCAGTAGAATTCCTGACGCAAGTTTTGTCTATTTTAGGATTCATCTGCTGGATGTATCCATCTCCTCAGTGACTGATGGTGTCCTCACTGAAATTTGAATCATGTCATCATCTTCTAAGGTGGTTATTTTAAATTGTTTGGCCAAGTTCAACAGTGTGGACTCTTCCACAATAATGCATCTTTGATATAAGAATAAAACTTGTACACTGTGGTAGAGTATAACTCCATTAAAGGTAAAATTTATTTTGATAGAGTCTCACAGTGTTTGTTATACAGTAATATTTACTACTGATGACCACGTTTCGAGCACAATTCATTACTGCTCATAATCATATCAAGGCACTACTCACACAACTTTCTAACTTCGTTTATATAATTCCATTATTTTCATCGCTTGACTTGATGACTGGTAGTAGTATTTTCCATATTCCCGGTATGAGTGATGAGTCATTCCTGTTGCACGTGTTGGGTGTAGACTCGATGAACCAGGATTCAGTAATCAACCTCTCTCGCTCCCCACCCACCCATATTACTTCATAGAATTTTGACTCCGTCCAACTCTATTGTGTGGTTGTGTGTTAATGCATGCAGTGAAATTGCTGGTGACTTTTTTTCTAAATTACTCATCTTCTCGGGGTCAACCATCTTCACCTTAGCTAATTTCTTATGTTCTTATAATCTGACTACCCCCTCTCGATCTGCTAGTTTCTCCTATGTACTTGACCTCACTCGCAGTCATTGCAAGGTATTTGGTAAATTACATTACTCTGTTTAATTGGGTCCACTGGGTCCTTTAGCCTACAGAGCTTGTCTCTGAGTAAGTTTGTAGGTTTGAATGCCACCCTAATTCCTGCTTTATTAAGAATCCTACGCAGGGTCTCAGATGTCCCCTCCTTATATGGTATAACAGCAGATGCCTCATATTCTCTCTTATTTATGTTATCATTATTAGTCTCACCATTATTTTTATTTTGCTTTTGACCTTTTTTGATTTTCCTAATGAATTTATAGGAGAGATAGTTATTTCACACCAACGCTTCTTCGTCAACTTGTTTCATTTCATTTTAGTCTTTTCTTGTACCACTTAGTGCTGCTGCTCACTATGTTTGCCAATTAACTAAGCCTGTCTTTATAGTCTAAATAGCTATTATCTGAATGCGTTGGCTTCTTATAAACGTCGCTAGTGCGCACTTTACCTTCTTCTGTTCATTTTATTTTACAATCTAACATCATAGCTAGTTTTCCTTGTTCATTTTCCGATTCAAATGTGAATTATTTTCTCTTTACTAGTGAGCTTATATGTGTCAAGAAGCTATAGAGAGATATGTTCTGTTTCTAGCACTGTGTGTGAATGTGTCATCCATATCTCTCAACCATATTTTGCAGTAGAATTAAATGTATTAGGAGAAATATTTTCCCAGTTGTCCATAAAGATATCTGCTACGATGGGGAATATTGGTGATCCATCCCATCGCTGTACCTTCTGTCTGTCTATATATTTTGCCTTGGAATATAAAGATGGTAGATGTGAGGTATAACAAAATCCTAAATACTCCTACGTACTCCAATCACTTCACAAAAAATGAAATCAGCGGCCAAACATGTCAGTAGATTATGTCTAAGAGAAGAACTACATCGGATTACTGTTAAACTAAATAATATACGAAATGAAATTGCACTGCCCATTGAAGAAATTATTTTAGGAATTCAGTTATGCCTCACATTTGTTACGTTTCCCCGAATGACTCAAATCTTATTAGATTTGAATGGTCCAGCTACCTGAATAAGCTGGTGTTCTACTCTAAACTGTCTACAGTTTGATAAATTATCCAACGCTATGGTCACAAGCTTACATCCAATGGTATTGTATTCATTCTGACTTTAGCAGTTGCATAAATAGTGTATCGTACCTAGAGATAATAGGTACCTTTTCAAAATGTCCTCAGATCGTACAAGTTGTCTTAACTACCAACGTCACAGACCCACTATAGTTTGTGGGAAACATAAGTTACAGATAATGACTTCATTTCAATATTCCTCACTTTCAAGACTACTGAGGTCGACATGCCGTCACTTATATGTTCCCGCCTCTATAATATCCACAACCAAACAACAAAGCCTATGGGATAACGGAGAATTTAGAGAGAACCCTTCTTGATGAATTAAAAATGAAAACACCAGGTAACACTGGTGAAGAATTTTCTCTTGTATACCTCATAATTCTGCATAAGTCAATGTTAAGTAACCAATCTCCACTCAAAGCATTTTATGAATTTAAATTCGAGATTATTGATAATGCAAAGCCGAAAAGTGAATTTAGTCATTCCCAATTGATTAATCACTATTAAAAGAGATACTGCTGTTTTGTAGCCCCAACCTTCACAGACTAATGGGTCCTTCTTATGTACACGTGTTGACGTATACATGTAAATTGATAAACACACTGAGATGTGACACTACTGTTTGATACTATGAGGGTTCCCAAGGCAGCATGGATCTCGTTTTCGCTATGAAGATAAGTTTATCTGTATAGTAAGTTCTATTAATTGCCGCCTTGAGTCTTTGTTTAGTGACCAGAGTTTGTTGATCACACCAGAAAGGCAAGGATATATAAACATGCTTTTCAAGAGCTGATTGGATTGGTAGAGCTCTATGGTTGACACTTCCGTAACGCCTAATACATCTTAGTGGGTAATTTTTATCTAACAGCATTTCAGTGAGGTGTTGTGTTTCCTCTTCAATTGTGTCGGCTGTACATACATAGTGAATGCGTTAGAACAAACACTTAACCAACGTCTTTATTATACTGTAGTGGACAAAACTATGGTAATTTAAATACTGTCCCGTCCATGTGGACTTTCTGTAGACAGATCGCTTTACTGACCCATCTTCTCGGTGGGTTATGAGTACATCTAAAAATGGTCAGCAATCATTATTCTCTTTAACGTTTGTTAGCGATATACTGTTGTGTACTCTAATGATCTGGTTTAGGATTTCTATGGTAACTCTCGGTTTATCACGAATGGATATTATGTCATCCACGTATCTCTTATAAAAATAAAATTTTCCAAATACATCCTGAGCTAGGTTCGCAGCATGCGACATGTATATATCAGCTAATAATGGACCCATGGGGCTTCCCATAACAACACTATTCATCGATCTGACGAAAATGCTCCCCCTCAAATGTAACCTTAACATTGTTAGTACGTAGAAGCAGAAATCTTTTATATAAGATATGGACACTGGTAATAGGAAATTGTTGCAAGAGGTGTAATAACATAAAATGTAAAAGAGGTACATTTTAGAATAAAGAAACAACATCTAAGGAAAACATGGTTTTGTCTTTCATATCAACGTTATGAAGGTAATCTATTAACTCAAAAGTATTTCTCAATGCAAACTAACAGAAGCTTCTTCTAATAAACTGTAATATTTCCACTAGCCAATTCGCAAGTTTATGGGTTTGGGATTTGCACACTGATATTATGGGACGGAAAGAGTGTTAAGTTTATGTGTTTTAGACAGACAATGCATGTGTGGTAATTAGGACTCCGTGGACTTTAGTGAGTTGAATTTCTCTCTGCTAATTGCATTCATGTTAAAGAGTTACGGAGGTATCAACTAAAGAGCTATACCGATCTAATCAGCTCCTAAAATGTATGTTATACATCCTTGCCATTCAGGGGTGTTCAACAAAGTCTGGTCAATAAACAAAGACTCAAGTCGGTAATTAATAGAACTTACTAGGCAGCTGAACTTTTCTTCATAGAGAATACCACTGTCTATTTCAGGAACTGTCTACCAGGTTACCAAGCTTGAAATGAAGGAATCGTTATGACACGAGAGGGTCAAATTATGTAAGACATTAAAGTTGGCAATGATATGTGCATTCATCATTGTGATTAGTTGTGCTTATAACGTTCAGACACTGTCATTAAACCAAAGCCGAATCTGCAGATAGACACACACTGCTCGATATATTTCAGTTTCTTTCAAGAGAAAACCCAAGAAAAGAAATAGAAGGCAGACCAAATGCCGAATTGAAGTGGACGCCCTCGGCTGCCAAGCTCGGATTACTGTTTAAGACAACCAAAAGTAAACAGATTCTCGTATAATTTTAAATCCAAATGTACCTATAAATTTCGATTAAAGCGTATCCATTAGAGAAACACAGAGAAGAGGTATTTTTTTCAACTTTGACCATATTACAAAGAACGTGGGATCGTTTGGTACACAGGTATTAAACAGCACGAGTGCAACCCATCTGTCTGAAAACTGTCATATCGTGTACCATTCGAAGATGTTTGAAATAATCAAGAGGTCATAGAAACTCAGTCTATTTCCGAAGCAGTAAACACTAAACAGTTGAAATCGAGTCTGTGTACATGGAATGAGACAGTATTCATCCCTGCGTTACCTCAGTGACCTGGCTATCATGTTTGCTTATGCCTATCCATAAATTACATGCTATAATTTAAAGAAATCAAAGTCTCATAAGAGATATCCGCACAGTATTTCCTAGTCTAAACTCTTTTACTGTATTATTATTTCTTCCTTATGTTCCGAGTGGAACAAAGGGCTTCGACAGCGCATCTCGACAAGACAATTGCTTACATGTAGAAGGTTTAAACAAAATCCTTCTAATCAACTTGATCTTACTTTATACAGGATTGTATTAAATTAGCAATATAAACTAGACTAGAGAGTTGGTGATTCACTGGCACAATAAACGCTAACCACGAGCGTGGTATGAGGTGCAAATCCCAGCCATTTATTTATTTTATTCAAGCTAGAGCTATGAAGTTTGGGTGGCAGTGGTATTTACTTTTACAGGATGGGGCTACTAGCTTCATGACCAACTTTCCCTCTTTATCAGTCCTATTACTGACTTAGCGAGGTAAAAGTGTGCGTCGATGGCTGGGGATCGAACCCCGGACCATGTGCTTGGATCCCCCCCCAACGAATCCCATCTAACAAACTCATTAACCTTGCATAGATGAGATTCAGCGTGAGGCTAGCAACTTCACTTTTAGGAAAAACAACTCCACCGCAATGGAAACTCAAAGCCTAAGGTCCTATACCCCCCCCCCGGGGGATACAAGGAACAATGAAACAGTATCCCAAGACGAGAATCTAATTGACTACTATATATTAATCTTATTTCTCTCTTAACAATCACATCATCAATACAAATCACAACACATACGTAAGCATTCTTAAACAATCTAAAAATCACACTTGTGATTCTCTGTTTTGTTTTATTTAATTTTTTCTTCAATGTCTTCAATCTCACATCATAACAACCGATCATGTTCAACGGTTCAATGAGTTTATCAAAACAAACAACAATACATCACTACAATACAATACAAAGAGTAAAATAATCCAAAACAATAAAACTCTTGTATAAATTTAATATGCCTATTTTATTTTTGGCATATTACCATTACTACAACTACTACTAATAATAATAATTTAATTGCCTTTATTTTTTTACTACTACATTTTACCTGAATCTATTATATATTGTCGTATAGTCGACATGGTTATGACGTCGACGCCTTCAATAGGCATACACAGAGATATGTAGGTATGTAGACATCTACAGTACAATTGTTGTAAAAGTGACACACATGGAGGATAAATGTTTGATAGTTGCTTGCATAAAAAAGAAAGCAAAAACAGACTGTTTTCATACCCCGTTTTTCTGTGTTTTTTGTGGTGTTTTTGCGTAATAATCAGCAGTTTCTGCGTGTGTAGGAGTGTGAGAGAAAGGGAGACTATATTGCGTTATAACTTGTGCGCCTGTATCTTTCTGTATATGTGAGTGTGAGTGTGTGCCCTTGTGTATTGGCGTTAGTGAGTAGTATGTTTTACAAGCTACTACACGTGACTTCTGTTTTAGAGTTGTTGTTTTTTTTGTTGTTTTGTTTTGTTTAGTAAAACTGCCTCCTACTCTCCATTTGTATTTCTTCTTCTTTCTTCAAAGTAGTATTAGTAAAAAAAAAAAAAAAAACATAATTGGAGTACCACTTCCGAAAAAAGAGAGAATTCTACACTAATAAAGAATGATAAAGGTAGTAGTTAGGAGTGATATTGATTTGATGGAACACAGTATGATATTTTTTTATTGCTCCATATTTTTTTTTATAATTATAACTATCATTTATTCCTCAACTTCCGAGGGTAACACAGAGGCAACAGTGGTATATGTCATTTGAGATACATACAGTAATCACCATAGAAAACCAAGTGTGTTCTTAGATTTCTCCACGAGTTTATTAGTCATCTCTCCGGGGAAGGGGTTACCTTGAACGTGATTGGTTGCTTTTGTGGGTTTTCACACCCTCTAGGCTACTTTATTCGTATTGGTGTTGATTGTTTGCTTGACTTGAACTTTGACTCTTTGTGTGTGAGATTTCCTTCTTATCGGTTGGTAAATTTTGCCTGTCTCGATGTGTCTATTGATTGACGAGATTCATTGGAAGAACAGGTGGGCTTCTAAAAATTCTCTGGCTAGCATTCTTGGTGTTTCCTCTGTCTAATATTTGAACGTTGGTAGTCCCAGTCGAATTGATGTCCATGGTTATCTGTATGTAGTGATATGAGCGAGTGGATGTCATGTCTTTTGACGGCTAGCTTATGTTCATGGATACGAAGACGAAGGAGACGTCCACTTTGGCCAATGTAGTGTTTTTCGCAGTTGTCACAATTTATTTTGTAGATGATGTTACTTTTATCTTCTTTCGTTGTTGAGTCTTTTGGTTGACATAGAACTGAATGAGCAAATTAACTATCCAGCTCAGAGAACAAAACCAGATCAAAATAAAGTGTATTGGTATGAACTTAGGGAGCCGATAGATGTGTTCGTCTGTATAGATTGCCAACACATTACACAATGAAAAAGTATTACAATTATATCACAAAAAAGGACGATTCGACTGATAAAATCTCTGGAACTAATCAACTGTAACAGAACTTCAAAAATACTAAAACCACCTCCACAATGCCCTCCAGGAGACACACAGTCGAAATAGCTTTCAGGTACATGATACACTCTGTAAAACAAAATTATTTATTGATCAGACACAATTAGAAATCACCACAGAATCAATCAGAATGTTCCAAACAAGAAAGGGTGGACACTCTGTTTACAAGAATCAGACGGAATAAACACGTTTCCTACAGACACTTCGCGGAGTAACCCTCACTTCATTCAAACAAAATCGCATTAATCATAATCTGCTATATCCAAAAAAAACAACAGTACTTATAATACAACATGGAATTCTCAGAATTTGTCACAATATCGCATCTAATTTACTCAAAATATAAACAAAATTAACCAAAGAAACTTGTCCACATTTACAGTAGGAATAAAGTCAAAATGTGCAAAGTACAAAATGAGAATAACAACTCTAATAATAATAATAACAGTGGGTTTGTTTCAGACAGGATTGTCGATACAGTGTGGAAATTTTAGCATGTTATAGAGTATTGAATCTAATGTTCTCTTGATATAGCATGGTGAAGGGGAAAACAGAAAATAACAATTATTGCAGAGCTTACTTGAGGAGCAGATGCAAGGTGAAGGCTGAGGGTGCGTTGGTGGATGTCCACAGTCTGACAAAATCCCTTCAGCAAATTTATTGCATGAAATCAAGTGGCTATCAATGACGATGTCAACGATCGATATGGCTCAATGGGATACCACCACTCGCCCCACTGACTGACAGTCTTCAGAGTTCCACGAAGTACGACATAATCTTTTTTAAGCAACCCATGAAAGAATATGGGTGAAAAATAGAGATCATCATACAGAAACAACAACAGAAGAAGAAGCATTACAATTAGGGACGAACTAGAAATAAAGACAAATAATGAGGATTAAGTGAAATGGGTTCACACAAATATTGGTACGATGAGATACATACAGGTCAGAGGAAAAGAGTAGTTACTCAGAAGCTAGTTGAAATATTCAAATAAGTATGAATAGTGTAAACAGTATGTTTAAATATAGAGTCAGCATTGATTTGACCACTAGGTCTGACTACTGTTTGTTCACCTGATGAACACATATGCATATCTTGTACACAACGTGACTACCTTCAGCCATGACAATGCCTTCATTCTAAGTCTTGTGTCTCAGTAGGCAATCACTCACGTAAATAGCAGTACCAGTTGCGATCCATGATAGTAAGTCGGAATAGTTGGATAGGTTCCATTTAATGACGTCGAATTATCCATATTCCTCCAGCTAGTCATTGTTTGTTTGGCTTTTACCCATTAATGGTTGTTCAATATACAAGCGTAAATTATTCTCTGACATCAGCTGGTATCCTATCTTCCTCTTCTATATAACTGGTATGCACCCTAGAGCTAACTGAATTTCCTTGAATAATTCATGGAACTGGTTGTCACTGTGTACTTGAAGTAGGTATTAGATGATCGACAGCAGTAATCATCATGGCCAGCAGTTAATTTTTCTTATTTGCCTACACTCATCAACAAGACATAATTACAATCTTGATATGTATATTGTCATCTTAAAAATTCAGAGACGTGTGATAAACTCCTAGATGAGATAAACGACAGGTCCAGGTGGCACGTACTATTGTATTTAAATATTGTAGGGGTTTTCAACTTTTGAGGACTCATGAGCTCTCTTTCTTAGGAATGTCAATATGAGCGCTCTATCGGTTAGGTAAAACTATCCCACTATTTTTCAAATATCACATTATGTATATGTATAACTCCATTATAGATAAGATTTTACTTTGATAAATCACACAGAGTTGTACAGTAATATTACTGATGACGTTTCGTGCAAATATAGTTAATGTCATCAGTTAATATTACTGTACAACACTGTGTGATTCATCAAAATAAAATCTTATTCATAATGGAGTTATGCTATACCACATGCCAAGTTTTATACTTATATCAATGTATAAGTATACATACAAGCAATTACCAGATTTTCAAGTATTGGTTAGTAAGGATTTGATTGATTGGCTATAGGATTTTATCATATGACATCAGTAAGGGAACCATTGGAAAACCTGGGAGTACTGGAAAGCTGTTTCATCCTAGTTTCGGACTCTTCAATGATAGGCTGACTAGCGACTGACCCTGTTTAGATAAGTAGTTACCTAGGGTTCTAGTGAGACATCGTGACCAGTAGGATGCAACAGGTCGAGTGTGAGGGCAAATAATTGCCGAAGACATTGACTAGCGGTTACGCTATGTCATGAATTGGCAGAAGTTGGAATTCATGGGCTGACTGGCGGGTGGTCTACGAGCTTGCTCGCCTTGTAACCGGAAGGTCCTGGGTTCGAGCCCTGGTGGTGAGGGCATGGTGTTGGAGAGTCCCAATCTAGGTTGACAAAACAGCTGTCCAGTACTCCCTGCAGGCTTTCCAATGCTCCCTTAACCGATGTCAGCTCATGATGAAATCTTGTAACCAAATAATAGATTTGTCAAATTTCCAATCCTCCCATCAGTAGACTACCCACAAATAAATCGTGTAAATATTAACGGCCAGGATTCTGTATGTAACGGTGTGTTGAGTGTCCCAGGATGACAAGAAAAAGACTATGTTGGAAGAAAATAAATGCTTCTGGGATATCATTGAGCCATTTGAACTTGAGAGTATTATAGAAGGGAGTATAGAAGAATAGTTTATTCAAAAATCTTTCCATTCATACTTTTTTAGATATTTCAACTAGCTTCTGAGTAACTACTCTTTTCTTCTGACCTGTATGTATCTCATCGTATCAATAATTATGTGAACCCATTTCACTTAATCCTCATTATTTGTCTTTATTTCTAGTTCGTCACTGAACGTATTGTTCTTCTTCTTCTCCTGTTGTTGTTCCTGCATGATGATCTCTATTGTTCACCCTTATTCTTTTTTGAATTGCTTAAAAGGATTATTTCGTACTTCGTAGAACTCTGAAGACTGTCAGTCAGTGGAACGAGTGGTGGTATCCCATTGGGCCATATCGATCGTTGACATCGTCATTGAAAGGCATTTGATTTCATGCAATAAATTTGTTGAAGGGATTTTGTCAGACTGTGGACATCCACCAACGCATCCGCAGCTTTCACCTTGCATCTGCTCCTCAAGTAAAAACAAGAAGTCATTTCATAAAAAGACTTTATGCACGGTATGTCTAAGTATGCAAATTCCACGATACCGTATTTGGTTGCACGTATTTTATATGAGGGAAATAGTGTCAGGCACGAACTAGCTTACTAATTACTAACCTTCTCACCACTAGTGAAGAAACCATTTTCGCTATCCTTATTCCATCAAGCTTTACTGTTATTATTCTTCTTGTATTTATAATCCTCTCACTATTTTTTTCTTGTTTATTTCCTCATAAGTGTAAACATCATTTAAGCTTTGCAATAATTGTTATTTTTAGTTTTTCCCTTCACCATGCTTTATCAAGAGGAGATTAGATTCAATACTCTGTAAAATGCTAAAATTTCCATACTGCATTGACAATAATGTTTGCAACAAACCCATGTATATATAATTTATTATTTTTTGTACTTTGCACATTTTTGACTTTATTCCTACTGTAAATGTGGGCAAATTTCTTTGGTTAATTTTATTTATATTTTGAGTAAATTAGATGAGATGTTGCGACAAATTCTGAGAATTCCATGTTGAATTATAAGTACTGTTGTTTCTTTGAATAAAGCAGATAATTATTGATGTGATTTTGTTAGAATGAAGTGAGGGTTACTCCGCGAAGTGTCTGTAGGAAACGTGTTTATTCCGTCTGATTCTTGTAAACAGAGTGTCCACCCTTTCTTGTTTGGAACATTCTGATTGATTCTGTGGTGATTTCTTATTGTGTCTGATCAATAAATAATTTGTTTACAAGTGTATCATGTACAAAGCTATTTCGACTGTGTGTCTCCTGGAGGGCATTGTGGAGGTGGTTTTTGTTTTTTCGAACTTCTGTTACAGTTGATTATTTCCAGAGGTTCTATCAGTCGAATCGTCCTTTTTTGTGATATAATTGTATTACGTTTTCATTGTGTAATGTGTTGGCGAGCTATTCGGACTAACACATAGGTCCTTTCTTATATTCAGATTTAAGTGCTTCAGTTCTATTTATTAGGGTATAAACCACCTTGAAAGTTTGCTTGCTTCCTTCATTTTCATCTCTTTTACTGAAGAGAATACATATTCGTAGTCAAAGTAATCCTTTAGTGAATTTCGACCTCAAATTGTGTAATAAATTGTCTGTTTCGATATTTGATTAATCCAGATAGATTTTCAAACGTGAGGAAGAGCCAGACAAGTGTTTTTTATACAACTGAGCAGCTCAACAGCAGGATGCAGTCACAACTCAATATGGGAAGGTTTATTTGAAACTTATTCACTCGGTCTTAATCTAACAAACTATTGCCTAGTTAGCGCGAAGCCTTTCGCGATTCTTTCTTGTCCTACTTGAGTAGACAGGTAAAAGAGGAAATCTTGTCAGCGACAGAGCAGGTGCTCAAAGATTGACAAAATGACTTACTACATTTATTCCCTTTCATGAATTTGAATAAAGCAAGTATAACAGTGTTTTGCTCAGAATAAAATGGTACCATCATTTATTTCGTCGCCTTCTCATCATCTGCTTGCTTACAGCCTAGAGCCATTATCAAGTTTATGTACAGAAAGAATTCTAACCTACTTACACAGAAAGTTTATTTTTAAACAAAAAATCAATATTTACATACACTGGTAATATTAACAATCAGCATATCCCAAGCAATAGTAAACATACACAATGGAATTTTCGCCATTGCGTAATCAAATGAAAGAGAGGGTGAAAACACCCAGTTACCAGTGCTAGGAAAGATTGATACCCACTTATTTCTGAACACATAAATCGGGTTTAAAGAGTTTGATGGAGATTGCTTGAGCAAAGTGCGTCGGTGACACAGTGATTAGGACTCTCGCCGACCATGCACATGGTCCAGAGTTCGGTCCCCTGCCGACGCACAACTGATATCTATGGTCGGCCTGAAAATTTGGGCTACCGATATCCATGCTGAAAATTCCATACTTGTACTGAAAATACGGTGTGGCATCAAGCTGTAATCAAAATAAAATAAAAAAAGAGAATTGAACTCTTTTGCCTATTGATAATTTTGAAGAATCTTGTGAGGTCCACCTCATGATCCGTGTCCAGGAAATCCCTGGCTATGGCACTGTTAAAAACATTTGTTCCTTTGAGACGTAGACTTTTGGTACATCTTCAGAAAATCAGAAGTATGCTCATATTTCTGTCCTCCTAATGTAACTGCTCCCGTAGGTACATATACACAATTGGCGTTAACATGAGAAGGATATATGTTGACTTTTAACTCCAGCAAAGAGCATGTTGTTCGATGGACGGGAACCAACTTAGCCAGCTGCAGGATAGACTCTGCCTAGTGACGTACTCAGTCTTCTGTTGACCACTGCTGCAATGTTTTCACCTTTAAAATCAAGTTGAATGAAGACAGACTTTTTTCAACTGTGATTTGTTTGATATTTGAGCCTTCACATCTTCCATATTTGTTAATGAACCTTTGAGGGTAACTGTTGCTTTTCAACATCTTTTCGAGAAACAAAATTCTTCCTCTAATTTCTATGTAGAGCATATTCTCTCGACTTCATAGAACATAGGTTTTACCAGTGCTCGTTTATAGCTATATGGAAAAAACTATTAATGCAAGTCTACCTTTTAATACTTATTTGTACGTACCTCATCGAATACTCCGAACAGGTAGGAAGCACGGCTTTCATTGTGTGTGTCATCTAGATGTCGGCAATAAGAAGTTGTTTCGTTGATCGCATACTTCAGCGCTTTGTTCTTTCAAAGCTGAACATAAAGATATCTGCTTAAAGATACCTGTTCTATAGAGTCAGGAGAATATGGTCTACAGAAAATTTGGAGGAAGAATTTCTGATTCTCGAAAAGATGTTGGTTAAACAATTAGATCTTCTTCAGGCTTTACTCTAATTTACATAGATTTGTATATAAAAATTTTAACCAATGACGGTGATTTTGTGGATCAAATAGTAATAATAATATGGCAAATGTTTTGAACGTAACTAATAACGATGATTACAATGTTAACAAAATAATGATAATAAGGTTTATGCAGGAGGCGATAAGAATAACAAAGGTAGTGAGTGATATGTGTAAATGAAGAAAATCTTAAAAGTTACGTAATACTAAATAAAGGTGAAGTGGACAGATAATCAGAGTTTAAATAAATATCATAAAAGTACGAAGGAAATGGAAAATAAGAAAGGGTGGGAGGGTTTTGATTAGAATTCACCTAGGCCAGGCAAGGGAGAGACAAAGGTAGAACAAACTTCTTTTGTTGTATGCAAAGACTAGGATTGTTCTCTCGAATTAATTCCCATAGCTTCCGTTCGAAAGGCTCGATGGAATGTGATAGATAACTTTGAAGGCACTTCTTCTGTCCACTCGGTGACCGCTATCATCAATCAAATGAGTCAAAATGGAACTTCTCATAGATTTTACTTGACCTTTTCCGAACCATGAAGGAAGATGCTCATTAATGCGTTTGTTAAGCTGTCTAGTTGTTCGCCCTATATAGCTCTCTCCACAGGAGCAACTAAATTTGTAGATACACATAGAAGTGACACAGCTAGGTAGCTTGTCTTTCGCTTGAGCAATCATAAATGGTCGGCTGGAAATTAACAAACAAAGGGTGAGACACTTGTAAGTGTATAAACATAGTGCAAGAACACGCTTATAAATTATATCAAAATATTTTAGCTACTTATAAAACCTTGCAAGTAGGATAACTTGGGCGTGGTGTTGTTCTCTTAGGTAGAGAGTTTGGTCTCAAAGCTTTCTTTAGGGCGCAGAAAACACAAAACAATTTATCCTACGATGTATATATGTAAACGCTACATTCAGAATAGACATCGCACAGAGAGCAACAAAATCATTTCATTCAACACTATGAAGATCTAAAGACCCGAAACCAAAGAAGATAAGATTAGCTCTACCTACAAGATAAATTACATCGACTCTGGAAAACTTTATATTGGCTAAAGTGAACATCCTCTTCAACCTAGAGTCCGAGAACATAAGCTAGCCTTCAAAAGACATGAAATGTATTCGCTTCTGTCAACAGATGTGTAGGCATTTACGGATACCCATTCCATAGCAGGCTTCGTTAGAAGCTGACATCAGAGAGATTCATTAAAAACCAAGGAGTATTGGAAAAGTGTTCTATTCATTTGAGACTTGACAGAAATGAGCACTAAGAGACCTAACAGGGATAGAACACAAAATCACAGTATCAGTCTTTAGCTTGTCAGTGGTTATGTGATGAATTTCTTAAAGTTCTGTGGACAGATCATAGCTGGTGACATTCATCATATCACGGTGAAGCAGGTGATAATCTACCTAAACTGGTTCGCAGTATTGCTATATTGTAGACTGACAGGACTGAAAATTCGTGGGTTATTGAATTTTATTCTAGTGGCTGGATGTCCAATGAGATCAGCTCATAAGCTGAGGTTTCTGATTTCGATCATGAGAACACGCTGCCTAAGAGCCTTAATTAAGGGCGAAACAGTTCCTTAGTGCTCAAAGGTCATTCAGCAACTCATATCGGATCCTGACAGAATGTACACTGTCAGTGTATAATTGCTTATTTCTCTGTATCGTTACTGTATTTCGTTATTTTCTGAATTTCCTGACCCACCGACCTAGACTCACATGTTTGATATCAAATTCTCCTGGAAAACTCTCTTATTACTGCGTAATTGTCTTCTTGTGTGTTGTTTGGCAAAACCACCATCAACTTGTCATCATTTCAGCCTCCTCTGCTTTCTTGTAAAAACTGAGATCTCAATACTTAGTTCTGCTCAAAAAAGGCGAAATATATCTTCTGACTTCTCCATCTTTGTGTAGTATTTAGACTTGAGCAAAGAAACAACAAACATTGGTGCAGAATAACATGGATGCATTTTATTTCGTGAGTTCTCATCAGCTGCATACAACCTATAATTTTTGTTATCAACAAGCTTAGTTTAAGAGTGTCATGGTGAGGTAAAACATCAGGACAACAATGTAGCTGAAGTGTAAGTATATATATGCATATATCTTCATAGAGCAAAGTTTTTAGAAAACCGATTGACAAGTTTTTTGTTAGGGTGGTAACAAAAAATTAGTAAAAGTTACATAGTTAGATAAGAGAAGATCAAAATTTGGTGTGCAAGAGGTCAGATGAAGAGGCGATGATGTAACACGGTGAGTAGAACTTTCTTATGGAAGTCAAATAGAAGAAACGAGGCGAAGGGGGGTGGGAAGGGTTGAATAGATAAGTTAATGAAGTTAGAAGACCAAGAGTGACTAAGCAGTGAGTCCAACAAAAGATTCTGCTGACTTTTATTTTTATTAAAGATTACAGGTTGTATGCAGCTGATGAGAACCAACGAAATAAGGTGGATCGATGTTATTCTGCACCAATGTTTGTCCTTTCTTTGCTCAGTGGTGACGTCTCTGACGGCAGCACTGGGTGATGAGGGTTCAAATCTCAGAATGGAGATGAGTTCCTTCAAGGCTGCAGATACGCCTTGCTGGCGAGTGCCAACTAGCACGAAGCCTAGGTCCAAGGCTTCCTGCCGATTGCCTCCAACTATCTAAATATTTAGACTATTTGGAGGCAAAAGGAGCCTCAAAAATAAAATGCACGCATTTAATACTGTCATTCTTATTCTTCTTGCTCTGATAAAAATGACTACAAGGAGCATGCTGCATGGAAATCTCGTTGTAGTCTCTTCGATCTCCTGTAGTTCAGACCACTATATGCCTATGGGTGTATAAAGATTTGCTAAGTTCTTAGATGCTTCGAATAGTCAACCATAGCTACGCGAAGAACATGTCGATCTGGTCATAGTTGTAGAAGTAACACTGACAAGTGAGCCAGGTAGTGCTGAACATGGCAGATAGGCCTCATGCCCAACCATCCCTCTTCTACCAGTCTTATTACTGGCTTAGCGAAGTAAAGGAGTGCGTTGGCGGCTGGGAATCGAACCCAGAACCACATGAGGCGTAGTTGGCAAGCATTCTACCGATGTGCCACCGACGCACAGACTTCTTATATCACACACAAACGTCATAGGTTAATAGATAATTTTTAAAAAAGAATAACAATGTAAAGAAAGTTGCTCTCATATAAAGTCTTCCTTCAGTTTTCCATCATTTGTCTATTGTTCTCTTAAAAGTAGACATATACTACTCAATTATTGTCAGTATTATTGAGAAGCATGCGCGCCTTACTTGTCATACAGTTTTTACTACCCACTCACTAATAGATAGGTAGTAAGTATGCAGAAGTTTTGACAGAATTGACGTAAGCCACTATATTTACACAATCCATCCGTTCTATAGACAATGAAGAGGGAGACAGAAAAGTATTAAATCAACAATTTTCAGATGTAATTCCAATGTGTAGTAGCTGGTCACGTCTATTTTTGTTTGGTATTTTTAAACAACTGATTAGTAAAGATTGTGTACTTCACTCTAAAACTAATTTTTTTTAAAAACAAAGTGTAAACAAATGATTGTTACTGTGAGTGGTCACTTCACTCTTTGGACAATTATATAACAATAGTTCTTAAGAGAATTAGAGTGATTTCATGTACTTGATGTAGTTTTGTTCTCTGTGGTGGATAGTTTAATTGAGAAGGCTTCATTATCTACCTAGATAGCATCTTCAATACAGATTTCAAAATGAGCTGAACGTTTAGAATTTCCAATGAGTTTAGGAACCATTTCGTGGGATAACCTTGAAAATGATTGGTTATTTCCGGAGATTTTCTCACTGTCTGGTGTCCACTAGTATGGATAGTGATTATTTTGTTGAATTTGTGTCTGTGTGACCACCATTTTATTGTTTGGTAAATCGGAGGCATGTCAATGTCGGTTGATTGCAGATTCACCGGAGTACTATTATTATTATTATTGTTTCCTTTAGTTCCTGGAGGAACATAGGGATTCAGCCGCACATCTCCATAGCGTTCGGTCCTCTGCCAAAGTTTTCACCTGGCTTCACGTCTGCTCACATGCTTTCATCTCCTCTCCGCATGACCTCCTCCATGTCAACCTACCCCCAACTGACGACCAACTCGCCGCCTCCCATTCGGGTTCCACTTGAGTCATAAGCTGGAGTGTGCTGTCACTCACTTGATGGTTTGTCTTCTTAGAGTATGACCTCCAATCCACATCCATTTTGTCCTGCACATTTGCTGCACAATTGGTTCAAGCTGGGTTGGTTGGCTCCCAGAGATCCCTGTTGCTAATCTTTTCTGGTCGCCATCTGATCTTGAGCGAAGTATTGAACGAAGGTCTGTAGTTTTTCCGAAGTGCCTTTCATGACGTGGTGCGGCGCCAATTCTCTGATCCATATACTAAGTAGCTCTAACTTCACATTGGAGTTGAGTGCTGAGTTTTGATCTCCACACAGACTTGAGAGTAATGAAAGCTTATCTTGCTTTCCTGATCCTCGCTGCCTTAATATCCTCACCAATTACGTCCGCCTGTAGTTGAAACGATGCTTCCCAGTTTAGTAGGTAGGTAGGTAGATAGGTAGATAAAGGAGGCTGCTTCTTTCAGATTTCACCCATTTATGCTGATTGTTGTCTGTTGTTATTGCTTTTGGCCAGGTATCGTCATCACCTACTTCTGTCTTCTCTGTGTTCACCTGAAGTCCTATCTTGGATGCTTCTTCTTCTGTCAGCTTGTTGCTTTTCACTTGCATATCTTCCAGTTTGTGGGAAATCTGACACATATCATCGGCGAAGTCCATATCCTCCAAGTTTTTTGTGTGGGTCCATTTTATGCCTGTCTCCTCGTTGCTCGCTGTCTATTGCATTATCCAGTCCACCACAATCAGGAAATTGATCGTTGGAGATAGTAGGCAGCCAGCCAGCCTTGTCTTACTCCGGTTTTCATTTCAAAGGATTCCGTGAGTTTCCCGTTGTCAATTACTTGGCATGCAGCGTTGTCGTACAACTGTTGGATGAGGTGTATAATTGTTGGCTGCACCCGTAGTAGCGAAATAGTTCCCAAGTCACCTCTCGATCGACGCTGCGCTGTCGAAGGCCTTTTCAAAGTCTATGAAGTTGAGATAGGTAGAGAGCTGACTGCCACTCTGAGCTCTGTCATGATTATTTACACTGTTGCAATTTGATCGATGCATGACTTGTTTCTCCTGAATCCAGCCTGTTCTGGTCAAAGTTTTTCATTCAGGTTGGTGTGTTTGATTCTCTCCAGGATGATGCGGATTAGTATTTTGCTTGGAACAGACAGGAGCATGTGCCGCGCCAGTTCTTGCATTGAATTCTGTCTCCTTTATTTTGTAATTTGAATAAGTAGCCTCACTGCAGCACTAAGCACCTAGGAATTCTGTGCTAGTTTTTGTGTTCCCATTGTCTAGCATCTGCACATTTCCCAAATCGCAATCGGTGTCCATGGTTATACGTATACACTAATATGATTGAATTGGTATCATGTCTGCTGAGGGATAGTTTACGTTCGTGGATGCAAAGATGAAGGAAGGATCTGCTTCGATCAAAATAATATTCTTCACAGTTTTTGCAGTCAGTCTTGTAGAAGAAGAGCGGTTTCGCCCTCCTTTGCCCTTGCATCTTTTGACTGACGTGGTATTAACTGAAGTGATTTGATTTTATTTGTGTATGAAATGTACTCAAAAATGTTTCAACACTATCTAAGTGATTTCAGAGTCGTTTTTCATATATGACGGGATCATTTTATTTGTGTTTTCATTAGGTAGTTGCAAGCTGGTCGGTTAAGTTGTGACTCAGCATCTATTAGTCAAGATTCCCCCATTCTCCGCAAAGTAGAAGTTCTCCAGTGTGTTTTGGCTCTTCTAAATACTTTTTATTCAACTTGTTTTGTCCACTGTAGAACTGTTTCTGTCGTAACTGAGTATTTAATCTGCCAAGAGACGATAATCCCGTATTTGAGGTTCTAACTTTGTGTGTGTGCACTTGGTTGCTTGACAAAGATATCTAAAATTGTGTTTTCGGTTTCCTCTACTATTGTAAACCTAATATCGGCGTTCAATGCACAGCAGGATGTTATGACTGGGTTCTTTCGACCTTGGTAATTCTGCTGTGACACAGTTCATAAGTTAATCTACGCATGGGATTCTATAGTTACAGCAAGATGGTGCGTATATACTACTAATTCATATGATTTATTGAAAACCACTCAAATTAAACAGTAGTGCTCATTAATCACATCAGGGTGATTTAAACATCTGACAAAAGAGCCAAGATCATGCAGATATATGTCCATATTAGAGCGAAACCATATCAAACTAACGCATTTCTGACAACCCTACTTGCAAGGGGTACATATATCAACTTACAAAGTTGTTAAATTTCTTTATTGTTATTATTATTATTGGGGTCAAGAAGGCCAAATACTAAAGTGTGAACTTTCTAAGTTTCCAAATGACACTGCTGTGAATTTCCAACTCAAACTATGCAATTCGTAGTCTTTTGTGCGTCAGTGGTACGGAGGTTAGGACTCTCACTGACCATGCACATGGTCTAGGGTTCGATCCACTGCCGAGGCACACCTGGTATCAATGGTTGGCCTGCAAAATTTGGGTTAACGGTATCACATACTGGAAATTCCATACATGTACCAAAAGTACGGTGTGGAATCAAGCTATACTCAAAAAAAATAAAATAAAACTAGCATTCAACCCTATAGTAGATTACAATCTGCTAAGTATTCAGAAAACTCCTGAAAAACCATTCGTTATATACTATTTGTTGAAACCAATGATATATTTCCAGGTCGATAGATGGTAACGTTTATTCATGACAACCAGCTTCTTGATGACTGGCTATTCCAGTGAACACTATATGCTTATGAGAAAACTTAAATGTATGCTGTTCTTTTGATCTTCACTTTGTCCTATCCAAAGATTCATTATAAGTATAAAAATTGAGCACTGTGGTAGAGTATAATTCCATTATAGATAAGATTTTATTTTGATAAAATCACACAGTGTTATACAGTAATATTAACTGATGACCACGTTTCGAGCACAAACTATTACTGCTCATGATCATATCAAGTCACTCACTCACTCTCACAACTTTCTTGCTTCATTTATATGCATGAGTGATATTGATGATTAGACGTTTGGATAAAAATCAATATAAGATAATGTAGATTCAGAAATAATAATATGAGTGTTATCAGTCAGATACAATAAGATGGGAAATAAGACCAGTGTTTTTATAGTCAAAATAAATAAGTAACTTGTTAGAATGTTGTGATGTGCTTGAATTGAAATAGAATTTTAAGATTATTTATTATCCTGCTCTGATTTGACTGACTGGTGGTAGTAATATCTTCCATATTTCTGGTATTTGCATTGAGTCACTTCTATTGCGCATGTTTTGGGTGTAGATCACTCGATGAACCAGGATTCAGTGATCAATCTCTCTCTCCACCTACCTACCTACATTACTTCTTAGAATTCTAACTCTCTCCCACCCTATTGTGTGGTTGTGTGTTAATGCATGCAGTGCAATTGCTGAGCTTTTTTCTAAATTACTTATCTTCTCAGGGTCAACCATTCTAACCTTAGCTAAATTCTTATGTTCTGATAATCTGACTACCTGACTACTAGTTTGACATATGTAGTTGACCTCGCTCACAGTCATTGCAAGGTATTTTGTAAATTATATTATTTTGTTTAATCAGGTCCACCGACGGGTCTTTTAGCCTATAGAGCTTGTCCTGCCTGAGTGAGTTTGTAGGTCTAAATGCCACCCTAATTCCTGCTTTATTGAGAATCCTACGCAGGGTCTCAGATGTCCCCCTCCTTATATGGTATAACAGTAGATGATTCTCTCTTATTCATGTTATCATTATTAGTTTCACCATTATTTTTATTTGCTTTTGACCTATTTTGATATTCCTGATGAATGATAACAGCAACGCCTCTTTTATCTGTTTCATTTCATCATTTAGGTGTTTTTTGTACTACTTATCTATTGCTCGGTTTGTTGGATATTTAACTAAGCCAGCCTTTACAGACAACGGATGAGATGAATTAAAGTCTAAATATCTATTAGCAGAATGCGTTGGCTTTTTATAAACGTCGCTAGTGTGCAGTTTACCTTCTTCTGTTCGTTTTATTTTACAATCTAACAATAGCTAATTCTCCTTGTTCATTTTCCGATTCAAATGTGAATTTTATTCCCTTCACTAGTGAGTTTATATGTGTCAAGAAGCTAAAGAGAGATATGTTCTGTTTTTAACACGTGTGAAAGTGTCATCCACATATCTCCACCATATTTTTGGAGTAGGATTAAATGTTGTGTTAAGAGCAATATTTTCCCAGCTGTCCATAAAGATATCTGCTACGATAGGGGATATTGGTGATCCATCCCATCGCTACACCATCTGTTTGTTTATATATTTTGACCTGGAATTTGAAGATAGTAGATGTGAGGCATAACTGAATTCCTAAAATAATTTTCCCACTGGGAAGCTTTGTCCTATGACTAAGTTCGGAATCAGAAGTTAACTCCCTTTTAACTGCTTTTAAGGCCATATTGACTGGCATATTAGTATAAAGACGAGTTAAATCAAAACTAACCATTGTTTTATCATTCTCTAGTTGAATATCATTTAGTTTCTTTTTCATTTCATATGAATTAATTAGCCTAGAGGAGTTTGAATGATTTCTTATGGGACATAGTATCAGAGTTAAGTGTTTTGATATTATTCATATGTTGGCGTATTTCTGAAATGTACTAATTGTCGTATAGGATCATCTGGTTTATGTATTTTTATAGTACCATATATTCTACTAGCGTTATTAGTTTTAGGCATTAAATTAAACCTGTTTGTACATTCGATGGGAGTGAAAAAAAAAATAAACGGTTGGCTTATATTTCCACGCCTAGATTGCGCTAATCTTGACTTAAACACTATTCTACCACCGTTGTCATCCATCTAATTAGACAGAAAGCAAAAAGGAAATATCTGTCTAACAAGATAATAGAGTATGGAAAATGGCGACGAATATTGATTAATATGCTTCTATTTGGTTCTAGCACTTCCATCGCTGTCCAGAGCCTTTGTCTGAAGACTGTCTGTAGCAGTTTCCTTAAACCTGAAGCAGTAACGATAGATGTATACACTAACAACTTAGAATAGACTGCAATAATAACAGTGATCATGATGTACGATTTTCTTTAGTCTATTACAACTTAGTAGAATGACGATTAGCTGGAGTTTTTCAATCAGTTTTACAAGTGTAGTTCGATAATGACTGACAGTGTAATCTAAGGGATTTCGTCATATTTGGACTCCTCAACTGAGCATATCTGTTCCTGCACTCATTGATGATGTCCTCTGTGAAAATGGAATCTAGAACTCATCGTTTCAAAAGCCTAAGTGTTATCCAGCTGTAGGAATGGTTACCTTGTCAAACTTTCAAAGAAGTGCAGCATAAGCCTTCATGGAATCATGCTCCTGTATAATCCCAGTAAACTATTAGGCTGCACCAAACTGGAGAGGCTAAAGGATGCTGTGGGAGCAAACGTCCTCCCGAAAAGAGATAAATTCACGGCAAGAAAAGCATTTGAAACGAGCAGAGAATAGAATAGTCGTCAACTCTCTACCTCAACTTCTCAACTGACTTTGAGAAGGAATCTAAAGAAAGTAGTCTGCTTCATTTACCCCACCTGGACAGAGTCATTTCAGCTACAGATGACAAGGATGAGGATATCAAAGGCAGGATCAGAGAAGCAAGGCAGGTTTTCATCAGTTTGAAGTCACTGTGGAAGTCTACTGCTCTCAGATTGGAGAACAAGATCCGGATTCTCAACACTAGTGTTAAGTCAGTGCCCCTATATAGTCCATAAACTTGGCACGTCACAAAAAGCATTTTGAACATGCTGCTGCAAACTTTCATCATCAGCTGGTTTAACTCCATACTTTAAACCAGATAACACCCCCCTCTCCAGAAAAGAATAAACAACAAGCAACTCAAGCAGGCAACGAATAACCAAGAACCATTCGCCCAACAAACATAACACAAGGAAATCGAAGTGAGTTGAACATAGACATAGAAGGATCTTAAACTGAACACGAATGAAAATCGATAAATTGGTTGTGGATCCCAGGTTTACTTGAAGGAGATCATATAAGGAGGAAATAAGGGCTGATGAGCAGTAGTGGAGCCAACCAAAATTGACTGCAGAGGACAGAGTGAAATGGAGATCTGATGTCGAAATCCTGTGTTCTATGTGGGATTCAGAGGAATTACAACAACTTAATAACCTTCACACACCACTGAAGCATTCACACTACAAGCCAACATGTCAAGTTTTCAAGAATTAATTTGTAGGGATTCTATTTGTTTCAATTTAGACCACGGATTGATGTCAGTTGGAGAACCATTGAAAAGCAGCACTGAAGTACTGCGCAGCCAGCTGTTTCGTCAGCTTAATTTCGGACTCGTCAGCAGTACACACCCACTGGGTTCCAAACCCAGCAGCTTCTGGTTACAAGGCACGATAGAATTCATGGTCAATTGAATCGGGTCCCAGTGGTTGAATGGTCTACGAGCTGTACTGCCGATGAGTCCCAAAACTAGGCTGACGACACAGCTGGTTTTCAATGCTTCTCTAACTGATATCAGTTCGTGGACTAACCAGAAACTAATAGAGTCCAATTTTTTTAAATCCTACTAAACAGTTTTAATTATTCTGTGTTATTATCACTTCACATTGGAGATATTTCTCACTCATAAGTACCCAGGTAGAAACGTTTAATTGATTTTCTCAGTATTTTTTAGGACACCATGTAATTGCTGTATGAATAAAAGTAATTTTGTGTAGATGAGAGTGCTCTCTGAAGAGTTTTGTAAGCATGAATGTACATATAAGGACGCATAAACACTCTTCAGAGGAAGAGTGTTGTAACGTTTGCAGAAGGAACAGAGACAAAAATAATGAGGCAGGTAGTTGTAGTATTATTAGTAGTAGCAAAAATAATAAACGAGGTTGTGTTTTCTCTCATGCTTAATTCACCGTAAAAATATTCACATGAAAAGAACTAGAAATAGAATTAATCTATACTTATAATTCTGAGTAGAATCGTTTCAACAAAAGCCGACACCCATGAGGATGTCAAAGCCGGCCAGGATCACTTGAGAGAGTAAGACTGGTGGCGTTTTATACGCTGAAATTAACTGGAGGGACCTATAACACGAAGGACAATGAACAAGATTTTGAAATTTTTTACACCAGTGTCAAGTTAACCAGTGCTTCTATATGCTCAGAAGATATAAAGAATCACCGAAGGTATTTCCAGTGAGCTACTGCAGACTTTCATCAAACACTCGCATCGCTCTCCACTGACGGTCATGTGGTCAGAAAAAAAAGGTAAACTACAGGAAAATTTCTCAGCAAACCAGTGGGCAACCTAGTGCCTAACAAATATGTTGAGGAAGATTGAAGTTAACTGGATAAACTCTGAGAAGACTATCAAGCGGCACAAATGGAACCAAAATGCGAAGCGGCGAATCAGTCATGGATCCTATAGTGACATAGAGAAGATCCTTCGAAAAGGCCATTCATTACCTGTATGTACTTTTTCTTCCTCACGTTCCCAGTGGAACATAGGGCTTCAAGCTAGTGGCTTGAAGTTTCTTCAGCAGTGTTTATTTTAAAGGATGAGTGCTATCATGCTTTCGAGCTTTAGTTTGCTTAGCGAGTAAGGAGTGCCGGCCGGGATGAACCCGGACATGTGCATGGTCGGCGAGCGTCCTAACCCTATCAGAGCTCCTGTTTGTACTAATGCCAGTGAAATGATGCCTTGGTCAGCTGGTAGAACTCTACCTATATATCATAGTCGAGATATATTCTTATTATTAACAAATATTTTTTTCCTTACTATAAAGACTGACTGTAAATACAGTCTCGGATCGTATCCATCTGTCCTTTGTTGAAGTTGTTTCGAATTAACCCCCCCCCTCCGTTTTTGATGTAGTTGTATTCTCTGAGCTAGCTGGATGGTTTATTTGCCAAGCTATCATTATCCTACTTGCTAGGTAACATCTTCAGCATGTACTTCAATTTGTTGAAGTGAGGTTTTTAGATTTAGCAGCGAGTTAATTAGGCATCTCTCTGGTGGGTGACCTTGAACGTGATTGGTTGTTTTTGTGTGTTTTCACATCCTCTAGGCTACTTGTATTGGTATTGGTGTTGACTGTTTCCTTGACTTGAACTTTGATCCTTTGTGTGTAAATTTTGTCTATGTCAATGTGTCTATAAATTGATGATTCAATAGAATAGCAGGCTTCTAAAAATTCTCTGGCTAGCATTCTTGGTGTTTCCTCTTTCTAATATTTGAACGTTGTCTCAGTCTCCATTTATTGAATTCACCCAGTTTTACATTTATTAGACCAAAGAGCGCAGCATATGTTGACATATCAGTCACCATTACAAACACTACGACAACACAACATCTTGAACTTATCATGATATTATTCGACTGATGATACCTAAGAACTGTATCCTAAGACCCACGTTTCTTCCTGTTTCGGGCTCGTCAGCTAGATATACTAGCATCTTCATTCAATAAAGCGATTGTCAAGTATTAGTTTTGCAGGGATTTTTTGTTTGATTGGTTGGGGGGTTTCATCATGAGCTGACATCATTTAGAGAACCATTGAAAAACCACCTGGGAGTACTAGACAACTGTACGCACCCACCAATGGGGTTCGAACCCATGGCTAGCCCATGAAATCTAACTTCGGCCAATTCACGACATAGCACAACCACTTCGCAATGTCTTCCTTGATGAGTAAATGTCCTCACCTTCGACCTGCTGTAGCCTACTGTTCACGGCTTCCAAATAGAACTCCAGGTTACTGCCTGAATAGACCCAGTCGGTAGTGACCATCAGGTCAATTTTCAAGTATTTTTTTTTGTAGGGATTTTTTATTTTGATTGGTTGTAGGATTTCATTATGAGCTGACATCAGTTAGAGAACCACTGGAGGACCTGGGAGTACTGGACAGCCATTGGATCAGTTGGCTCCCATTGGCTGATGAATGGTCTACGAGCTCGCTCGCCTTGTAAACGGAAGGTCCTGGAATCGAACTCTGGTAGTGGGTGCGTACTTGGGAAGAGTCCCAAACTAGGCTGACGAAACACCTCGCTGTCCAGTACTCCCTGTGACTGGTTTTCCAATGATTCTCTAACTGATGTCAGCTCATGATGAAAATCAAACAGCCAACTGAAAAAAAAACAAGTTTACTGTTAAGGAACTTTGCCAACAAACCAACCGAGAACTTATCACCCAACAAATATTCACTTAAGAAAATGCAAATGGATTGTACATACGTCTTGGGAATCCGTTGAGTGATGCTACACTCATATCAGGCTTTAGAGTGAAACCCAAATCACAAAAAAAAAACAACGAATTATTCCTGAGTCCGATAGTGAACTAGATGGAGGCTGTAGGTGGAACGAAGGCTAATAAATAAGAGATGTGCTACTGTAAAGGCACATGTTCCATTCGAAACCAAAAGCAATAGTAATAATAACAATAATAAGAGGCAGAGATAGAGAAAAATAAGGAGAGATAGAGACATCGTTCATGTTTCAACTTGTACATTTTGAGTTGTTGTTTCGTTTTTGTGCTTATATCATCATTATTGCCTTATTATTCAATCAAAACATAATCACTAGTTGAACAGAACACTCATCTCAACTTCTTTTTTCTCCTTCTCCTCTGCATAAACAAGAGAGAAAAATGGATTTTTATTCTGTTATTAACAGAAAGTAGCAAAAGTGTCTATATGTTGTCTATATACACCATAACACATGGCAAAGCAAAAATATACCACGATAAATCAGTTTAATTACGGTATTTTACAATACAGTAACAGATTTAATACTCTGGCAATGTATACATGCATATATCTATCTATCTACCTATCTGTTTACATGTTGAGAAGACCAGTATTTTGTTTATTTATTAAACATAAGTTATAAAACCAAAAAAATTTCTTCTCCTTTTCTTTTCACTCTTCTTCTTCTTCTTGTAGTAGTAGTAGGCAGGAGAATAGTTTTGGCACAGGAGAAATAAGAAAATTAAACAGCAAAAAACAAAAAAACTAATGCAAATTTACATCATATTATGTGAAAAATAGAGAAAAAACATTAAAGCAAATTAAGTATTACGTTGTTTTTTCTTCTAAAAAAAACCTACTTTTGATTTATACATACATAATTGTTCAAAAGTTGGAATTGTATTTTAATAAATAATTAACTGGTTATAAAGAAATAATAATAATCATGGATAGATATGCTGTTATTTACTTCATTGGTATAGCTTACAGGGATATTAAAGATACATGTGTGTTTCGTCCTATATGGAACTCATCATCTGTGAATACTTCCTCGGGAAGGCTCAAACAAGGCATTTAACTTGTTTGGTTGGAGGATTTCATCATGAGCTGACATCAGTTAGAGAACCATTGGAAAACCAGCACTGGAGTACTGTAGTGGACAGCGAGGTGTTTCGTCAGCTTAGTTTGGGACTCTTTAGAAGTACGCACACACGCACACCACTGCAAGGTTTCCAGCCCAGGACCTTCCGGTTACAAGGCGTGAGTGAGCTTGTAGACCAGTGAGCCACTGGGACCTGATCCAATAGCCAGCCAATGAATTCTAACTTCTACCAAGTTACTGCCGCGACTTCAACCTGCTGCACCCTACAGTAACTCATCGAAAAAGATATTGTGAAGTGGTTACTCTATGTCATGAATTGGAAGAAGTTAGAATTCATGGGCTGGCCATTGGATCAGGTCCCAGTGGCTCAATGGTCACCTAGCTCGATCACGCCTTGTAACCAGAAGGTCGTGCATTCGAACCCTGGAGGTGTGGGTTTGTACTTCTGAAGAGCCCCAAGCCAGCAGGACGAAATAGGTTTACCGATGGTTTTCTAACTGATGTCAGCTCATGATGAAATCCTCCAACTAATCAAACAAAAAATCCCTGCAAAACCAATACTTGAAAATTTAACTGGTTTTCAGCATGGTATGAAGGGAGAATCTGTTGATAAAAGTCTGCAAAGTAGCCTCTTGAAAATACTTTACGTGAGGCATACCCCAAGTCTGTAAACCATACAAAAGCACTCATGAAACTGATATGGGTGATGGAAATTTGAATCTTGTTCCTAATGCTGAGTACAGTGAACTTCCAGACTGATTTCAGGTTATTGAAAGCCTGTTTTGCTTTTCAGATTCTGGATTTCACATTTTCATCCGTGCTGTCGCCAGTAGTTGAAATAATGCTGCTTAGATAAGTGAGTAAAGTGACCTCCTTCAAATTTCTCCTGTTTATGCTGTTAAATGTTTGTTGTTCTTTTTGTTGGTCAGGTGTCTTAATCACCTCTATCATGTCTTTGTTTACCTGAAGTCCTCCCATTTCTGCCTGCCTCTTTTGATACCTTGTTGGTTTTCGCCTTCAGATCTTCTAGTTCGTGTGACATTGAACATAAACCATCCGTGAAGCTGAGATCTTTTAGACACTTTACGCTGGCCTGATGTTTTCACATCTTCTCTCCCAACAAGGTCTAACGTATGATCCAGGCCATCACAGTTAGGAATATCATCGGTGATAGAAGACAGCCTCGTCTTACTCCTATCATCACTTCAAAATTCACTGACCTTTACAGTGTGAAACAAATATGTTTGGTAATATAGATCACGGGATGACATCAGTGGGTAGTGGATAGCTGTTTCGTCCCAGTTTGAGACTCGCCATAAGTAAAGTTCCATAGCACTATAAGTGATTGAACGCTGAGCTTTCGGGTTACGAGGTAAGCCAACTGAACATTCAGCCGCTAGAACGAAGCCAAAAAGCACATGAATTCCTAACTCATGACATGTAGTGCCATCTCCAGTAAATGTCATTGGTGATTATTTGCCCCCGCACCTGATTTGGTGAACTTCAATCTTCACGACCAGCGGACAAACAAGCGAATACTTTTTGGAAATATTTTATGCTACTCATCAGTAGTTAAACTATAAAAGAGCAATTATTGTAGCCAAAAAACTATACAGAGATGTATACAAACAAACAACTGAGAAGTTGTATCCATGATTGTTATGTTTCCAGAGATAATGTGATTTGCAGAGACTGTCTTTCGAATATAGGAAATATACTTATGACTCGAAACCTATACTAAGAGCAATATTTATTCAATGAAGTTTTGTATTTAATCGTTAGATTCCACAATGTCCCAAAATCATTTGGAGAGATTATGGAAGACCAGGGTGCGATGCACAGCTGTTTCGTCCTATGTTAGGACCCTTCATCAGTGAGCATCCATAGCATCAAAAGGGGTTGGATGCAGGGCCTTCAAGTTACAAGCTCGTTGACCATCGAGCCCCTTGTAATGGATGCCAATGATGCTTGAATTCTAGCTCTGTCAACATATGACATTCAACTACTTTCACCAGTGCCTTCTACGAGCACTGACTTAGCCTTCACGTGATGGACCCCATTAGTAACGACTTCTCACTACAAACTCAGCAAATCTATCTAGCATAAATTGCTTAGCTGACTGAGGAGTCTCAAAATTAGACAAAACAGTTGTCCAAAGCAACCTCGTTTCTATTAATCATCTCTCTAACTAGATAGTGAAGAAATCGAACAGTTGAAATTAATCCAAATCCCTAGAAGTTCCGTATCCTGAAGTGAAGTCCTAATCAACTACTTTTCAGTTGCATCAAAAGATATATATATATATATATTAGGATAGGTTCAACACACATCCAATCAAACATCTGGTAAATTCAACTACTCCTACGATGACAAATAAGAAAGAATAAAGAAAACTAAAAAACATAATTTTCGAAGTTCTATGATTGTAATTGAGGAAATGATTATGAACAATAAATAAATTTTGTTCGACCGTCTAAACACTCTCATCTCCTCTTCACATGATTTCTTCCATCTCAATCTTAGCCATTGGACCATCTCGTCATTTCACATTTGGATCGCTTGTGGTGTGTGATGTCACTTTTAATGTGGTTGTGTTCTCTGAGCTGGATAGTTTATTTGCAAAGCTCTCATTGCCCTAATAGGCTATATCTTCAGTGCATTCTTCAATTTGAAGTCACTCAACGATGTTCTCAGAGTATGTCCGATCTGTCTAAATTGCCTTCACTAAATTTTCGGGTTTCTTCGTTACTAGAATTTCTGGTTACAGTAAGCTTTTGGTATTTTAAATCCCCAAACAACGACAAATTAATGAGTTTCGGAAAATTCTGTGTCATGACACAATACACAACAATGTACTATGTAGTAAATTTAATTGAATTTTAGATTTTCCCATCGATTGATTGGACCGAAGTGCTTGGTCTCAGTTTGACATGTCGGCTTCTTATGCAGTTGCATCGACAATGTCTGGGTATTTAATTAGAATTTAATTGGTGGATGGTAAAGAGAAGTGAAATAATCCAGGATAACGTGCGTTTCGTCCCATTCGGGACTCGTCAACCGGATGTGCCAGCATTCCGCAGTGAGTGATGATGTTCCCATCGAGGCTCAAACCCAGTCCCCATAGTTTCAAACTCCAGAGTGTTATCAACTAGACCACTTGGGCCACGAGAGCCCCTTATGAGACCGAGCACTTCGGTCCGATCAATCGACGGGAAAATCTAAAATTCAATTGAATAACTAATATGACCTTTGCACAAGAGACAGTGGCTATCGTGGCCCAAGTGGTCAAGTGGGTAACCCTTTGGCGTTTGAAACTATGGGCACCGGGTTCGAGTCTCGGGGGACAGCATCACTTACTGCGGAATGCAGGTAGACCCTGATGAAGAGTCCCAAACAGGACGAAATGCACATCCTGGATTCCACTGCTAGTCACCATCCACCAATTAAATACAATAAATTGCCTAAAACTCAACTCAGCTGTATAGAGGAAGAGATGGTGTTTATGTGTGTTTGTATGTGAGTGAGTGAAAAGTTGAGGGACTAAGTATATTCCCTCCCGGAATTTCTAACTTAAAGACCATCCTAATACCTAAGCTTCAGTAGGTTAATGTGACCATTCCTGTAATACAGTCGATAAACACTACAACTTAGGAGAAAATGCACTTAGCTGTGGCGAAAATTATTCTCTAAATAGGCACATGTGTAAATAGGTCGATTGTTTTTAGAAAAACAACATACACACACACAAACAGACGAAAGGGTCAATTTTTCTTGCATTCATTAACTAACCTAAATGAATCAACATTTTTCTTGTAGGAGTAGAAGAGAGAAAAAAATCCTCAAGCCAAAATCACATGATCTTGTTTCTGATTGGTTGTTGCAAATATTGATTGACCAATCAGAAAAATAGAGTAGACTTAAGCAGTCGTAGACAAACATTGATATGATAGAATAGAATATTGGATAGGCATTGGGAAAACAATCGATAAATTAGAAGACTAGTCAAACATTTTCTATCTCTCCGATTCCACTGCAAAACGATAGCATTAATAGCAGTTTTCTGGGGGAAATACATTATACTGTTGCCACAGTAGTAGTGGAAATAGCATTTTTTTTTTCGAGTGTATAATTCTGCATTTCTATAAGGAATAATCAGGGAATATTCTCTTCAAATATGATTACCTTGAATATTCTATTGATTTTCTGGAAAATTTCGACAACTTTTGGGAATTATGCCAACGAGCAGCAGATATATATTGAAGCGAAACAAAAGTGAGTGCAAAAGAGTACTGCTGAATAAAAAACATGTTTGCTAAATTTACCCCAACTATAATGTACCATTCTAGTTTTTTATTACTATGCACGTTATTATTATAAATATTGAAACATTTAGACATCAGAAAGAGACTAGCGTAGTCAAATATACCTTAAGTTACTCTTACAGAAAGTGAAAGAGATTCGATTTCCTCTTAGTAAACTTTTGAAGACTTCACTTATTCATTCCTTGCGTTCCGGATGGAAAATACGACCTCAGGAACACATATCTCTTCCACCAACTGCTCTGCCATCACCACTAGGTGACTGCACGACTGCTCACAAACTGTTATTTCGTCCTCAAAACCTCCCCATGTTCCCCTCAGGCCCATGCCATGCACATCGCTTTTTTTTAGGTTCTGCTAGATAGCCTGACATGGTTTGTGCTGTTAATTGAAGATATCTTCGGTGTATATGCAATCCCCCTCCCCCCCATCATTTCATTTTGCATATTTCTACAGTAATCGTTTAATAATAATAATGATAGCAAAGCTTTATTTCCAGACAATATGTGTACATACTGTGTAATAATAATAATAGCTTTATTCCAAACAGTATTTGTGGTACAGGTATGGAATTTTCAGCTTGCATTACAATATTGCATCTAATTACCTTATAAATTTTTATAAGATTTTTAGAAATAAAAAGCAACAACAAGAAAAGGAAAAAAAGAGAAATAAAAGGAATAAAAAAGAACAGCACTGTATTCACATATTTAAACAATGCACCACAGGATATGAAATATAAAATTAATGTGTAATAGAATATGTGAGCAACAATATAATAGTAACGAAGAAAGGAAAACAAAAACGAATGGGAACTGTATGTTAGAGTGCCGCAGTAAGTTGATCGTGTCATGCCTAACAGTTTTCTCATCACAAAACAGCTGTGCCAGATAAGGTATTGTGGAGTTTTTGTACTTGGTAGTCCTGGCATACAGCCTCCTATAGTTGCTTCTAGTTCTACCAGATGAAATGCAAGGAGAGGGGTGCGTATAGAGAGGGTGTTTGGGGTCTGACAATATAGAATTCGCTAGTTTCTTACATAACATTATATGTCTATCCACAATAGTGTTAACCAGTTGGTTTAACGAAATCCCACTTCCCCTACTAACAGCTTTTAGTGCCCTATGCAGCGAAGCAAAGTCTTTCTTAAGTAGTCCAGGAAAGATTAATGGGGAGCAGTAAAGGGGGATGGGTAGAATACAAGAGTTGACAAATTGGGAAAGCAAAGACTGCTTTATACCAGACTGCCTTAACTTCCTAACGTAGAAAGTTAAGCGAAACATCTTTCTAGTCACTAGCAAGATGTGGGAGGACCAGGAAAGATCGGAGGAAATACTCATTCCAAGGCACTTGACATTAGATGTAATTTCAACCTCTATGCCGTCAATGATAATGGGACCATGTGAGCTAGCTAGTTGTTGTAGGTCACGTTTTCGTTTGAAAGTAAAATTTACTACCTGACATTTAGACGGATTCAGCTTAAGACCGTTTGAAGAGGGCCACTGACTAATTTCCGAGAGAAAGTTATTTAATTTGGAACAGTCTGACAGAGAGTTGACAGGCATGGAGACAGAGAGGTCATCAGCATACTTGACAAAAGTGGCTACATCAGAATGGGGTAAGTCATGTAAGAAAAAAGAACAGCATCTTGAGGAACACCAGCTAAAGTAAGTGAGGTAGTGGAGGACTTTCCATTGTAGACAGTGTACTGCTTCCTATCAGAAAAGTAGGAATACAACCACTTATTTATCCAGCTCTCACTCTGTGTTGCAGCAAGCTTATTTAACAAGAGAGACCTAGGTACAGTGTCAAATGCAGATGTGTAATCAAGGAAGGCACACCGAACATATTTGGCTCCTCTATCTAAACTAGAGACTATATTATGATATAGAACAACAGCGGCATCTAAGGTACACCTACTGTGTTTATAGGCAAACTGGTTGGGGTCATTAAAAGGCTTTAAAGAGAGTTCAAGATTAAGTAAAATAAGTATTTCCATAACTTTTAAAAAAGGTGAGGTAATAGCAATCGGTCGAAACTTAACAGTAGGTCCACTTGTTGATTTAGGCACTGGAACAACCTTGATATTTTTCCATGAGTCAGATTTCCAGCGTATTTTGTTTTCCAAAATGCTTCCTTTTCGGATAGGACTTACACATAAAGTAATCATCTGCAGTACATCCTGTAGCCTGGTGATTTAAGTAGACTGCCAGTGTACAGTATTGCGTGTTCATCCTTACTGGCCGTCTAATACCCAGTAATGAGCAAAGCGAGAAGGCATTGATAAAAGTGGGCATCCTGATGGAAATACTTTCGATGACACACTCTCTATTGACTGATTTGAGATTAGTATTGAAATTTTGGATTGTGTTCCAAAAGTCAGATACTGCGGATCTTCTATCTTGGTCTTCTGGTGGGTGTTTGTGACTTTTAAATCGGTATTGAGATCCTTGACCCCCAGGAGTACGGGACTAGGTTCAAATTGCTATCACTAATTTCAAGTTAATGTCTCTACATAGTCTAGGGTATCGACACTACTAAAAGCATCAGTGAAAGAAAAATTTGAAAAAATAAGTCTTGATTCTAACACGAATTACCACCAGACTACATGACTATTCAATTACATTTTTCTATTATTCAAAAGTAGTTGCTTGTGTGATGATGACTTGCCACTGAGGAAATCCATACTCAATTCAATATAATTCAAAAGAAGGGATAAGTCATTTTTAGTTGGTGGTAGGAGTAATTCAGTAAAGATCTTTCTCTGCTTCCTCAGTATTCCGTATATGCATCCACTCAACAATAAGGTCTTTCTGGTAACACTAACAAGCCTATGATATTCCCCCCCCCCTCTTGGTGAAAACACGAACAAAATACAGAACCTTCCCGACATCTTGAGTATAAGTATTCCAAATGTTCCAAATGCCATTCTTTCCTCTCACATTCAAGATTATATTGCAGTACTGAACTATACCACTTAATCAGCTTTAATCGACTGATTGCTGATGAGGTCTCAGTACGAATAAAAAAGACTCATGTTGAGCTTTCCTATTTGCATCATTTTCGGCCTATACGTGGTATCCGGTTGGCTATCAATCAACGAACATGTGTGCTGCGCAGAAGTTCACTCTGTCCCCTTTCATAGCTGTAAGACACGGCCAATGAAAGCGGAAGATCTGAAGAGGTTAGCTGTCTTCGAATACAGATGCTTATGTTCTATCTCCCGTGTTATGTGGTGGTATAATAGGGAGGGGTGATTAATATTAAAGTGAGTAGGGTAAATCGATGGATGAAGTTGTCAAACTACATGCTGTGTGTACCAAGCCACCACCTTCTTCTGTAAGCATTGTAAGCCAACATAGAATGAGGTTCAAAAAGAGTTAGGCGTGGCCAAACTAAAACGTGTCCATAAATCCTTTGACAGGTGGTTTGAGTCATGTAGGGAGATGTAGACTGCTCGGTTGGGGTCCTTAGAATGCTAAAAATCAATTACTGGAGACTATTGGTCATATGGCTGAAAATAGTTCACAGTGGAGCGGATGCATCTACCCTTTGTGATCCCTGATATCCATTACACCCTAATGCTTTTCCAAGTTATTGTTCTTCTTCCCTCATATTTCTGCTCACTATAGTTTTTCTTTTTGAATATGTCCTTTCTCCACTTTTATTTACTGAATGGAGTATGACAGATTGGACAGCTGCACTTCTTTGTAAAGTTCTACGTAGAAACTCAGTCACTCAGTCTCGTCAAATTTAAAATACTTCAATTTTAAAGTAAAACTTAGTGTTCAGAAATGTCACAAATGCTTCTTTGTGAGACACAGTGATGTACGCTAAATGGTCTGTTTATCACTAAAGTTCATGATATCTAAATAAAACATTACTGAGACTGGGATTCATCATACATTAGCTACATTCAAATATAGTTGCAGTGTACTGTTCACTAAATACATCTGCAGATTCTAGGATAAGAGACTTCAGAGGATCAATTCAAAAGTACCCTTGTTGACTACCATTCCGGCTCAAGACTTCAGAGGTGATTATTATTATATTTTTTCCTTTTATTCCTAGAGGAACATCGGGATTCAGCCACGCACCTCTCCATTGCGTTCGCTTCTCTGTTAAATTTTTCACCTGGCTCCAAGTCTGCCCACATGCTTTCCTCTCCTCTTCACATGACCTCCTCCAAGTCACCCTTGCACTGACGACCAACTCACCGCTTCCCTTTCGGGTTCCACTCAAGTGATGGTCTGGCGTGTGATGTCACTCACTTGATGGTTTGTTTTCTCAGAGTATGGCCACCAGTCTACCTCCATTTCTTCCTGCATATTTGTTGCACAATCGGTTCCTACTGAGTTGATCCGCTCATTGCCAGAGATTCCTGTCTGTTGATGATCTTTTCTGGCCAGCCATTTGATCTTCAGTAGTATTGATCGAAGACGGCTGTTGATGAAGGTCTGTAGTTTGTTCGAAGTGCCCTCCTTGACGCGCCAAGTCTCTGATCAGTAAAGTAAGTAGCACTGATTTCAAATTTGAGTTGAAAATCCGGATCTTATTTTTCATGCTGAGTGCTGTTGATCTCCACACAGACTTGAGAGTAATGAAAGCTTGACTTGTTTCCTGGTCATCACTTTGATATCCTCATCAGTTCCGTCCGCCTGTAGTTGAAACGATGCTTCCCAGTTAGGTAAAGGAGGTTGTTTCTTTCAGGTTCCTCCCATTTATACTGATCGTTGTCTGTTGTTGTTGTTCTTGTCCAGGAATCTTCATTACCTCTGTTTTCTCTATGTTCACCTGAAGTCCTATCTTTGATGCTTCTTCTGCTAACTTGTTGCTTTTCACTTGGATATCTTCCAGTTTGTGGGAAATCAGACATATATCATTGGTGAAGTCCAGATCCTCCAAGTTTTGTGTGGGTCCATTTTATGCCTGTCTCCTCGTTTCCCACTGTCTATCTTATTATCCAGTCTACCGCAATCAGGAAAATCATCGGAGATAGTAGGCAGCAAGCCTTGTCTTACTCCCGTCTTTACTTCAACGGATTCTGTAAGTTTCCCATTGTGGATTACTTGGCATGTAGCATTGTCGTACATCTGTTGGATGAGATGCATAATTGTTGGCGGCATCCCATAACAGCGAAGTAGTTGCCAAATTGATATTGACTGAAATTAAAGGAGCCCGCTGCTGGACCCTATTACAGGGACCGTGCCTTGTTAGTTATTAAGGTTAACTTCCTACTAATGACAATAAATTAAAACCTTCCACCACTCACTAAAGTATTAGCATCAAGATATTATCACTAGCACTCACACCGTAGATGTGGGTCACTTTCAAAAACAACCTCGCCCATATGTTCTCCTGAAATACAACTCCATCAATAATCATTGAGTCTTCAGGCCAAATCTTGAGGAAGACATGGGGAGTATCCCATTCAGCAGCCGGGAATGAGGTTGGGACAGTTTCACTCATGCGTCCGTGGTTCAGAGGTGGGCCGGGGTTCGTTCCCAAGACCTCACTTAATCAGAAGCAAACTCAGTAAGAAGTGAAGGTTGGACAAAGGATTAGCAATCCCACCTCATAAAAAAGAGCCCACTGCTAATGAAACGTCAAAGCTCCAAAATGAAACCTAATGTCCCACGTGGAACGCATAGGTATAAAACAAATGACAAATAAAAAACAATGCAGTTTCACCTGATGTAAGTTTATGTTCAAAACAAGAGTTTTTGGTGCAACTAACTGTATACTGAACTGCCTACACCTGGCTAATTCCATGATTAGATGTAAAACACAATGACACAGTGTTAATAACCACACATGATGTCTAAAGCTCTAGTTATTGCTCATACCGCACAACTTTCTAACTTGTTTTATATAGCTTAACTCCCTGCTTACTTTTAATACAACTTTTCATATGCTTGTGATTGGTGTGTTGCTTCGTTTCGGTTGCATGTGTATTCGGTGACGACTCAATGAAATGTGATATTGCCTAAGAGTTGGAAAGAAATAGAAAAGTTAGGAAGAGTTAAAAAAACAAAAGGTTTGAAAAAAAACGGATCGAAGCGGTTGAAGAATTTACTTTCGTTACGGTTTCTCTATCTGGATAGGTGCAGCTTCACCAATGCAGGTAAAATTTGAAGGAGTACTGATTTTGGTAGGTTTCTCCCCCACCCCCTCACCTTGTAGGTCACTTCGAAACAGGAGATTTTTTAAGACGAACTAGACAATGTTGGTGAGGTATGCAATTATTACACTCTTTATGGTACCCCTACTACCTGTCTACAAAAAAACGGGATAGTGTTCTCGAATCCTTGTATACAGGACATCCGTCAAGTGTGCCAATATACATGGCTTCATATAACCGAGTGAACTGATACGTGCCAGATATTGTCTTCCAGGCTTCTTCACACCATTAGACAACTGGAAAACACTACTCTTAGCGTTGTTGTGAAGATTGTTCTTTTAAAAGATGTTGAAATTCTATTCATAAGGACCTCACAGATTAGATCACCCTTGAATTCATGGTTCATTTAAAGTTGCTTTTTCCCACGACATATATCTCATGTGTCTGAGTTTTCAGTTTTGATGTACATATCAATAAATCCCAGTAGATATCTATTTTAGACGAAGATGTAACTCAGAAGGCCTTATTCTTCTTCGAGAGCATCAGAACTGCAGATGCACCGAGAGTCAGTGGCAAGAGATGTAGTTAATTTTCACTTTCGTTCAGTCGGTACCCATATGTAGAAACTTGCCAGCTGACCATTCCATGTAGATTTCATTTAAAATGTTCCCTTGGTTCTTACTGTTAGTTCAACATTAAGAAAAGCTATTTCGATTCGTTTTCTATCAATAATTTACGATTTATTTTTTTCCATTTAGTATTAGGAGACTTAAGGTCAAATAAACAACACATGCACCTCGTTATACTGCAGACGTTTGTTTCTTATTTTTTAAAAATAAAGTCACGATTCTCACTTTCAAGACGAAAACACAAAATGTGTAGGCGTAACAGGTGTCTGAGGTTAATCAATGCAACTGTCTAGATTATTCGTGCTGAAAGACCTTTAGTAGTTGAAACACTTAAATCTTGCACACATATGCCTTATAAACTTGAAAAACACTGTGCTATGGATCCATTTTGAAGTAGTAAGAAAGATTTCTAGCTTCTTTGAATGTTGTTGGTGTTGTTGAGTCCTCTAAGCTAGGCGGTTTAACTGTGAAACTTTCACTGTCCTTTCCTTTGGCTATCTGCTACCTATGAACTGATGCTGTACATATTATTGCTGGTATAGAGATGAAAAGAGTTGAGAGATGACATATGATGGATCCATTTGTCTCAACGTTTCAGTGTTTATTTTTGTTTTATTGTCAAAATTTGAATTCAGTAATGAATGACTTTGCCCGTAAACAATACTACTTATAAAATAATTCAGCAGTATGAAGTATTTTTATTCACTAAATGTCTTTAAGTATCACTGGATACACCAACCGAATGACCGATTACAATTTACAGATCAAAAACACCCAACAGAGTTTAACATAGAAGTATTAGATCATGTATTACATTGATACTGCTTTCCGAGAGGCGCTACTTTAAGAACTGAAAACGTTTTTTCCCGATACCAATTTAAAACAAGTAACAAAGGTTAACAAAGCAGAATTTAATGAATTCATCAAATTTTGGTAGAACTCTTCATCTGATATAAACCCCTACCTCAGTTTCATTGACTTCGAAAAGGCCTTCGACAGACAGAGTTGACCGAGTTAGTAATTTAGAAACTACTTCAACACTACAACTTACCTCAAGTCTTTATCCACCTCATTCAACAACTGACTATATGACAATGTCACGTGTCAGGTGATCCACAAACGAAAACTCAGTCAGGCGTTCGAAGTACATACAGGAGTAAGACAACGCTGCCTGTCTATTATCACTGATGATATTCTTAATTGTGGTGGATTGGATTATGCGTCAGACAGTAAGTGGGGGTGAGGAGTCAGGAATACGCTGGACCACTGATGAGATAACTCTAGAAGATCTGGATTTTACGTGTGGATGGTTTATATCTGACGTCAAACAAACTCAAAGACTTTCAAGCGAAAACCAACAAACTGGCTGAAGAGGCTGTCAGCGAGAACAGGACTGCAGGTGAACACAGAGAAGATGTGTGCGATGAAAATAACCAGGCAACAGCAACAACAACCAGCACCAGTCACCGTCAACGGGAGAGATTTAACAGAAGTTACTTCTTTCACTTATCTGGGAAGCATCGTTTCAACTACAGGCCAGCGGAACGGACGAAGATGTCCAAGTCAGCCATGATCTGAAAGGCAAGGTACGCCTTCATCAACCTGAAACCAGTTTGGAAATATTTCGCACTCAGTTATCATAGGTAACAAGATTCGCATTTTCAACACTAACGTGAAATCCGTTCTTCTGTACGGGTCAGAAACTTGCACTACGTGTCACGAAAAGGATTTCCAACAGGTTACTGAAGACTTTCATCAACAGCTGCCCACTCCGCTGGCTGGCTTCATACTGAAGATCAAATGACAAGAAAGAATAAGCAACGAGAAACCATGGAAACAAACCAACAGGAGAGAGGCGACTGCTCAACAAATATGTAGGAGAAAGTGGAGATGGATTGGGCATACATTGAGGAGGCCACCGAATGAAGTAGCACG
>OX235272.1:109707509-109725449 GCA_944472155.2 Trichobilharzia szidati | reverse complement strand
CTCTATTTTTCTGATTGGTCAATCAATATTTGCAACAACCAATCAGAAACAAGATCATGTGATTTTGGCTTGAGGATTTTTTTCTCTCTTCTACTCCTACAAGAAAAATGTTGATTCATTTGGGTTAGTTAATGAATGCAAGAAAAATTGACCCTATCGTCTATATGTGGTGTGTGTGTGTGTTGTTTTTCTTAAAACAATCGACCTATTTACACATATGCCTATTTAGAGAATAATTTTCGCCACAGCTTAGTGCGAATTCTCCTAAGTTTTGGTGTTTATCGACTGTATAACAGGAATGGCCATATTAACCTACAGAAGATTAGGTATTAGGATAGTATTTAAGTAAGAAATTCCGGGAGGGAATATACTTAGTCCCTCAACCTTTCACTCACTCACTCACACACAAACAGACATAAACACCCTCTCCTCCTCTTTACAAGTGAGTTGAGATTTAGACAATTTGGGAATCATCGGCAGTACGCACCCACTGCCAGGGGTCGAACCCAGGACCTTCCGGTTACAAGGCAAGCTCGTATACCATTCAGCCACTGGGACCTGAAGTTCCTGGGTTCGACCCCTGGCAGTGGGTGCGTACTGCCGATGATTCCCAAACTAGGATGAAACAGCAGCTGTCCAGTACTCCCTGGTTTTCAATGGTTCTCTAACTGATATCAGTCCGTGATCAACTCGTAAAACATAACTAATCCTTAAAAACCAAACTATAGAAAATTATTCTGATGCTCGCTAGTGACTTGCTACAGGTTGTAGCTTCCTGCAGTTCTAGTGAGAAGTCGTGACCAGTGAGGTCCAATTAGAAGTCACGTGTGGATGGATTTCCACCAACGACAATAGTTGGGGTTGCGCTAAAATCACGAATTGGTTGAAGTTAGAATTCATGAGCCATTGAATCGGGTCCCAGTGGCTGAATAGTATACGAGCTTGCCTTGTAACCGGTAGGTCCTGGGTTCGAATCCCAGTGGGTGCGTACTTCCGATGATTTTCAAACTAGGATGAAACAGCAGCTGTCCTGTACTCCCTGGTTTTCAATGGTTCTCTAACTGATATCAATCCGTGATCAACTCGTAAAACATAACTAATCCTCACAAACCAAACTACATAAAATTTAGACAATTTATTGTATTCAATTGGTGGATGGTGACTAGCAGTGGAATCCAGGATGTGCATTTCGTCCTGTTTGGGACTCTTCATCAGGGTCCACCTGCATTCCGCAGTAAGTGATGCTGTCCCCCGAGACTCGAACCCAGTGCCCATAGTTTCAAACGCCAAAGGGTTACCCACTTGACCACTTGGGCCACGGGAGCCACTGTCTTTTGTGCAACGGGTCATATTAGTTATTCAATTGAATTTTAGATTTTCCCATCAATTGACTGGACCAAAGTGCTCGCTCTCAGAGGTGGCTCTCGTGCCCCAAGTGGTCTAGTGGATAACGCTTTGGCGTTTGAAACTTTGGGCACTGGTTTCGAGCCTAGGTGGGGATATCATCACTCACTGCAGAATGCTGGTACATCCAGTTGACGAGTCCCAAATGGGATGAAATGAGCGTTATCCTGGATTATTCCACTGCTAGTCACCATCCACAAATTAAATTCTAATTCAATGCCCAGACACCGTCGGAGTAACTGCATAAGAAGCCAACAGACATGTCAACCTGATACCGAGCACTTCGGTTCAATCAATAGACCGGGAAATCTAAAATTCAATTAAATTTATTGTATAATACATTGTTGTGTATTGTGTCATGACACAGAATTTTCCGAGACTCATTAATTTTTCGTTGTTTGGGGATCTAAAATACCGAACGCTTACTGTAACCAGAAATTCTGGTAACGAAGAAACCCGAAAATTTAGTGAAGGCAATGTAGACAGATAGGACATACGCCGAGGATATCGTTAAGTGACTTCAAATTGAAGTATGCACTAAAGATGTAACCTAGTAAGGGAAAATAATCACTCAGTGAAGATGCAGATAGATTCAGATGATGAATCCAGAGTAGGACGAAATACACTACTTGAATTCCCCATGGATACACATCACTGTACAAGGGATTTCAGGTTGTTTTCAACGAATAAAGATAATATTTGAATATTTATTTCTGTACACAATACGAAATCATTTTGTATTGTTTTCTGTTTCTATTACAAACAAATAAAAGAGATGTCTTCTAAATCATGAATAATCCATATTATCAAAAGAATAGACACTGAACGAAGAGAACTGTTTTCGATAAATTCATCATCAGGTTCTACAATTATATATACATTATAATGAATGAATGAATTAGTCTTATGAACGACATTAATGTTTAAATAACAGTAAATCAATAATATTGATAAATTACAGCTGAACAGCATCAACATCAATTAAACTGAATGTCAGAAGAATTAGGAAAGGTAATAGTACAAATTCATGAGTTTATAGTCTCTAATGAGGGCCAGGGCAGTAGTAGGGGCTGGACTTGTTTCTTTTGGACACAGAGAGCTGTAGCGTAAAAAGGAAAGAAGATGGGAAGTTAAACACTAATGTTTACAGAAAACCCACACATTCAAACAGATATTTGGACTTCCGATCATCCCATCCTATGTCAGTAAAAATATGATCGGTGAAATATCCAATGAAAAGAGCACAAAAACTAAGTAGTACGAAGGAAAATCTAAGACAGGAAGTGAGACATATATGAGAAGCTTTGAAACTTAATAATTACCCCGACAAATTAGTCAGAAAGTATTTAGGGAAATGTAAAAATAACAGAAATAATGATAGTAGTGATAGTAAAAATAATAATAATAATAGTAATGGCAATGCCAACATGCATGTTAAACATGCACAAGACAACACCAACAATAAGGAATCAAAATCATCAGTAGTAATTCCATACAAAGAAGGAACCTCGGAAACCTTACACAGAATTCTTAACAAGGCAGGCAGGAATAAAAGTGGCTGGCACTCAAACCACCCACAAACTCAATTAGAAACAAGCTTTGTCGGTTAAAGGATCAATCCTGTGGAGCCAATTAAACAAAACAATTTAGTTTGCTTATTACCGTGTCTGTAATCATGGTCAGGCCAAATACATAGATCAGAGTAGTAGAATGGGGTGAGTCAGTTAGACTAGCGGTGCACAGAATCCTAACAAAATCTAGATTAGTTTAACGGAATAAGACAAGAAATCTAGAGAATAGTTCAGCTATACCACTCACTACATGCAATCACACACAACCATACAATAGGATGGGATAGGATGATAGTTTTAAATTCCGATGTAACAGGGTGGAGGGAGAGATTGATAACGGAAGCTTTGTTTATCGAACCAACTGCAACTACGTGTAATAGGAATAATTCAATACCTGTCCAGTCGGATATCTGGAAAACTCTAAACCCCTACGACAAATAGGAGAGATCAAGGAAAACTATAAAACTCAAGTTTTGAATTTGTGTGATTATAATTGATGAAGTGATTATGAACAATAATTTTTGTTCGAAACTGTGTCATCCAGTAAATAATACTGTTTCACTGACTGTGTGATACATCTAATGAACAAACTAATATGGAATTACTTACTACCACAGTGCTTAAGTGTTATACAGATATTATCATGAGTAATCCTCATTCCGTCGTTAATGAATACAAGAGCGAGACAAATAGTTCAGCAAAAAGGTTGTTTGCAGTGAAGTGATTTTCTTTAGCTTTACAGTCGAATTTATACAGAACTTTTCCACGAGAGAGAGAGAGAGTAGTAAAAAGAAGTGATGAGTAATCCTAATCATAGGTGTTAATGTGAATCAACACATAAGGGATGGCAAAGTGTATTGGGGTTACGTAACAAGATGACTAATTAAATGAATGAGCTGTAATCAGGATACACATAAAAAAAGAAGGAAAATATGAAAAATATGCCTAAAACATAGAAGGGTTATAAAGAGTCGAAAAATAAATTAATTAAAATCAAGTCATTCTATACTACTTTGTTTATTAGATATATCACATAGTGATGAAACAGTATTATTATTTACTGGATGACGACACCGTTCGAACACAATTTATTTATTGTTCATAATCACTTCATCAATTACAATCACATAGCTTCGAAAATTCTGTTTTATAGTTTTCTCTATTCTTTCCTATTCGTCATCGTAGGAGTAGTTGAATTTTCCAGATGTCTAGGTGGATGGGTGTTGAATCACTCCTACTGCATGTATTCTCTTCAGTTGATTCGATAAATAAAACTTCAGTTGTCAATCTCTCCCTCCACCATGTTAGTTCTATTAGATTTCAAAACTGTCATCTGTTTCCACCCAGCCTATTGGTATGATTGTGTGTAATTACATGCGGTGTAGAGCTTTAGCTGAATTATTCTCTAGATTTCTTATACACAGTAGGGAATTTAAATCATTAGTGGTACTTCCATAGGAAGAAGGAACCTCGGAAACCTTACGCAGAATTCTTAACAAGGCAGGGAGGAATAAAAGTGACATTCGAATCCACGAACTCAATTGGAAACACGCTTTGTCGGTTAAAGGATCAATCCTGTGGAGCCAATTAAACAAAACAATTTAGTTTGCTTAATACCCTGTCTGTAATGATTGTCAGGTCAAATATGCATAGGTCAAAGTAGTAGAACGGGGTGAGTCATTTAGACTAGCGGAGCACAGAAACCTAGTGAAATCTAGATTAGTTGATCCTAATAAGATAAGCAATCTGGATGATAGTTCAACCATAGCACTACACCACATGCAATTACACACAAGCATACAATAAGCTGGATGGGATAAGATGACAGTTTTGAAATCTAGTACAACTAACAGGGTGGAGGGAGAGATTGATAAGTGAAGCTTTATTTATCGAATCAACTCAAGAGAACACATGTAATGGGAATGCCTTAACACCCATCCACCCGAACATCTGGAGAATTCTACTACCACCCCTACGAAGACGAAAAGTTGAAAGAGTAAATAAAACTATGGAACGAAAATTTCGAATTTATGTGATTATAATTGAAGAAATGGTTATGAACAATAAATAAATTGTGTTTGAACGGCATCATCATCCAGTAAATAATGATAATACTGTCTCTCCCCTGTTTGATATATCTAATAAACGTATTGATACAGGATTACATGCTACCACAGTGCCCATGGTTTGTGCATACATGAAAAATCAAGTCAATAGAAATCAACAAGGTTATTACTATTATAACATAAGTGATTGAATAATTTTCTTTTGTATTCATAGCTACAGTTTCTCTATCTCAATATCTGAAGCTTCAATAATTCAAGGGAGAAGAAAGCCTATTTCTTTTGGTAAGTCGTTTTTCATTTTGTAGAATATTTCGAAGAAGGAGAATGTTGAAAGAGAATGACTGGTGTTGATAAGGTGTTCTGCAGCCATAATGCTCCTCTAGAAGAAAAATTAAACTTTCTGAAAGAATCCTTCATCCAAAATGGATATCCACTGTGATTCATTGACAAAAATGTCGAATCAAAAGTCCAGAGAGAAGAACCATGATTTCAAAAAATCTGTGATGTCTTTAAGACAGGAATTTCATCATCTTCTAGAATATCCTCACAGCTAGGCTAGAAATACGGTTTCCCACTAATTTACTGGTCTTCAGAAGCCTGAAGGACAAGATCTCACATATGAATACTTCTGTATGCCTACTTCAGTTCACCTGTTTTTATATAAGGCCAGATATATTGGTCGTATGACACATATCTTGTCTCAAAGGATTGAAGATAACTGTCTTGCATAGTTACCATCCTGAATTGGTTCCATAAAGAGTGCAATAATTGAATACTTTGTTGATACTGGCCATCCCTCTTCAAGAAATCTCCTCTTTCAAAGTGATTTACAAAGTGAGGAACAACCTGCTAAAGTCAGTACACTTTCATCTCATAGACACTGATGAAGCTGTAGCCTATCCAGTTAGCGAAACTGGAGCTGTGCATGCGAAAGAGACTTTCTCAACCACTTCCTGTTATCATGGTTATGACCCTGTTATTTTCAACTAATTTATTTTATTTTCACTCTTACTTTCTTGTCTATTCTTTTAGACTCTTACGTAATATCACATTTTTCCTACGTTTAAATGTACATCCCAATTACAATTCATTCAAACTAAATCATTTATCTATTACGTAATTCTATCAAGCTCATTAAACTTCTCTTGTGGATTAGCAAGTATTAGCAAGTATGTTTATGACAATTCATCTCTTATATTACAGTATATAAATTCAATTGTACAGCCGTTCCTTATCGCTGAACTATTCATTTTGCTGTTTTCATAAAAGATACATACTACTTGAGAGAATGTACAAAACAGCCTTATTTTCCATTAGGCGTTATGAGTCAAATTCACTTCATTTTACTTTAATTCAACTATCTAAATGCGTGTATTTTAGAATGGTTCACAATACACCAGTAAGTAAGTATTAAAAAATATAAAACCGACATGGGTCGCAGCATGTTTCAGATCGAATAATACTTCATTGAGTACTAATTTAATTCAAATTTAGTGTTCAGAAAGAAGCTACCCCTTCTATCTATCTATCTATCTATCTATCTATCTATCTATCTATCTGTCTATCTGTCTATCTGTCTATCTATCTATCTATCTATCTATCTATCTATCTATCTATCTATCTATCTATCTATCTATCTATCTATCTATCTATCTATCTATCTATCTATCTATCTATCTATCTAACTAACTAACTAACTAACTAACTAACTAACTAACTAACTAACTAACTAACTAACTAACTAACTAACTAACTAACTAACTAACTAACTAACTAACTAACTAACTAACTAACTAACTAACTAACTAACTAACTAACTAACTAACTCACCAACTAGCCGTCTTTATATATATGTACGTTTGCCATCTTATGCAACTGGCTAGTAATTGATTAAAACTTCACCTCGGACTATGGAACTTTTAGGGATTTGGATTAATTTCATTTATTAGATTTCTTCACTATCCATTTAAAGGTTTGATTAATAGAAACCAGGTTGCTTTGGACAACTGTTTTGTCTAATTTTGAGACTCTTCAGTCAGCCAAGCGATTGATACTGGATGAATTTCTTAAAGTTGTTGCGAGAAGTCGTAACCAATGAGGTTTACCACGTCAAAGTTAAGCGGATGCTTGTAGAAGGCACTGGTGTAGGTAGTTGAATGTCATATGTTGACAGAACTAGAATTCAAGCATCATTGGCTCGATAATCAATGAGCTCATAACTTGAAGGTCCTGAATCCGACCCCTTTTGGTGCTATGGATGCTCACTGATGAAGGGTCCTAAATAGGACGAAACAGCTGTGCATCGCACCCTGATCTTCAATAATCTCTCTAATTGATTTTGGGACATTGTGGAATCTAACGATTAAATACAAAACTTCATTGAATAACTATCGCTCATAGTATATGTTTCGAGTCATAAGTATATTTCCTATGTTCGAAAGACAGTCTCTGTAAGTCACATTATCTCTGGAAACATAACAATCATGGATACAACTTCTCAGTTGTTTGTTTAAATACATCTCTGTATAGTTTTATGGCTACAATAATTACTCTTTTAGAATTTAACTACTAATGAGTAGTATGAAATATTTTTAAAGGAATCGCTTGATGGTCTGCTGGGATTTGACTGACTACTGGTGGTGAGGATTGACGTTCACCAAGCCAGGTGTAGGGGCAAATACTCACCAATGACATTTCTTGGAGATGGCACTACATGTCACGAGTTATGAATTCGCTTGCTTTTTGGCCTCGTCCTAATGGCTGAATGTTCGGCTGGCTTTCCTCGTAACCTGAAAGCCCAGTGTTCAATCACTTGTATTGTTATGGAACCTTACTAATGGTGAGTTTCAAACTGGGACGGAACAGCTATCCACTACTCATTGATGTCAGCCCATGATCTGTCTTACTCAGTAAGTTTTTTCACATTGTAAGGGTCAGTGAATTTTGAAGTGAAGATAGGAGTAAGACAAGGCTGTCTTCTATCATCGATGATATTCCTAATTGTGATGGACTGGATCATACTTTAGACCTTGACGGGAGAGAAAATATGAATACATCAGGCCAGCGAATAGTGCCTAAAAGATCTGCGCTTCACGGATGGTCTATGTTTAATGTCACACGAACTAGAAGATCTGAAGGCGAAAACCAACAAGGTATCAAAAGAGGCCGACAGAAATGAGAGGACTTCAGGTAAACAAAGACATGATAGAGGTGATTAAGACACCTGACCAACAAAAAGAACAACAAACATCTATCACCATAAACAGGAGAAATTTGAGGCAGGTCACTTCACTCACTTATTTAGGCAGCATCGTTTCAACTACTGGCAACAGCAAGGATGAAGATGTCAAATCCAGAATCCGAAAAGCAAGACAGGCTTTCAATAACCTGAAATCAGGCCGGCATTTCACTGCATTCAGCATAAGGAATAAGATTCGAATTTCCATCGCCCAAATCAATTTCATGAGTGCTTTTGTATAGTTTACAGACTTGGAGTGTGCCTCACGAAAAGGATTTTCAAGAGGCTACTGTGCAGACTTTTATCCCTTCATCCTATGCTGAAAATCAGATAAATTTTCAAGTATTGGTTCTGTAGGGATGTTTTCTTTGATTGGTTGTAGGATTTCATCATGAGCTGACATCAGTTAAAGAACCATCGGTAGACCTATTTCATCCTCCTGGCTTGGGTCTCTTCAGAAGTACGCACCCACACCACCAGGGTTCGAATGCACGACCTTCTGGTTACAAGGCGTGATCGAGCCCGTTGACCATTGAGTCACTGGGACCTGATCCAGTGGCCAGCCCATGAATTCTAACTTCTGCTAATCCATGACATAGAGTAACCACTTGACGATGTCTTGTTCGATGAGTTACTGTAGGGTGCAGCAGGTTGAAGTTGAGGCAGTAGCTCATCGAAGACGACATTGCAAGGTGGTCACATTATGTAATAAATTGGCAGAAGTTAGAATTCGTGGAGTGGCTGTCCATTGGATCAGGTCCCAGTGGCTCAATGGTCAACGTGCTCGATCACGCCTTGTAACCGGAAGGTCCTGGGCTGGAAACCTTGCAGTGGGGTGTGTGCGTACTTCTGAGGAGTCCCAAACTAGGCTGACGAAACACCTCGCTGTCCAGTATAGTACTCCAGTTCTGGTTTTCCAATGGTTCTCTAACTGATGTCAGCTCATGATGAAATCCTCCAACCAAACAAGTTAAATGCCTTGTTTGAGCCTTCCCGGGGAAGTATTCACAGCTGATGAGTTCCATATAGGACGAAACACATATGTATCTTTGATATCCCTATAAGCAATACCAATGAACTAAATAACAGCATATCTATCCATGATTATTATTATTTCTTTATAACCAGTTAATAATTTATTAAATTACAATTCCAACTTTTGAACAATTATATATGTATAAATCAAAAGTAGGTTTTTTTAAAAAAAAACAACGTAATACTTAATTTGCTTTAATGTTTTTTCTTATTTTTCACATAATATGATGTAAATTTGCATTAGTTTCTCTTTTTTGTTGTTGTTTAATTTTCTTATTTCTCCTGTGCCAAAACTATTCTCCTGCCTACTACTACTACCATAAGAAGAAGAAGAGTGAAAAGAAAAGGAGAAGAAATTTTTTTTCGTTTTAAAACTTATGTTTAATAAATAAACAAAATACTGGTCTTCTCAACATGTAAACAGATAGTTAGATAGATATATGCATGTATACATTGCCAGAGTATTAAATCTGTTACTGTATTGTAAAATACCGTAATTAAACTGATTTATCGTGGTATATTTTTGCTTTGCCATGTGTTATGATGTATATAGACAACATATAGACACTTCTGCTACTTTCTGTTAATAACAGAATAAAAATCCATTTTTTTCTCTTGTTTATGCAGAGGAGGAGAAGGAGAAAAAAGAAGTTGAGATGAGTGTTCTGTTCAACTGGTGATTATGTTTTGATTGAATAATAAGGCAATAATGATGATGACATGAGCACAAAAAAGAAACACACAACTCAAAATGTACAAGTTGAAACATGAACTCTATCTCTCTATTTTTCTCTGTCTCTGCCTCTTATTATTGTTATTATTATTATTGCTTTTGGTTTCGAGTGGAACATGTACCTTTACAGTAGCACATCTCTTATTTATTAGCCTTCTTTCCACTCACAGCCTCCGCCTAGTTCACTATCGGAATCAGGACCAATTCGTTGTTTTTTGTGATTTGGGTTTCACTCTAAAGCCTGATATGAGTGTAGCATCACTCAACGGATTCCCAAGGTGTATGTACAATCTGTTTGCATTTTTTTAAAGTGAATATTTGTTGGGGGAGATAAATTCTCGGTTGGTTGGTTGGCAAAGTTCCTTAACAGTAAACTTGTGTTTTCTAGTTGGCTATTTGATTTTCATCATGAGCTGACATCATTTAGAGAACCATTGGAAAACCAGTCACAGGGAGTACTGGACAGCGAGGTGTTTCGTCAGCCTAGTTTAGGATTCATCAGAAGTACGCACCCACTGCTAGAGTTCGATTCCAGGACATTCGGTTAAAAAGGCAAGAGAGCTCGTAGACCATTCATCAGCCAATGGGAGGCAACCGATCCAATGGCTGTCCAGTACTCCCAGGTTCTCCAGTGGTTCTCTAACTGATGTCAGCTCATGATGAAATCCTATAACCAATCAAAACAAAAAATCCCTACAAAACCAATCCTTGAAAATTGACCTGATGCTCACTAGCGACTGGGTCTATTCAAGCAGTCACCTGGGGTTCTGTTGGGAAGCCATGAACAGTAGGCTACAGCAGGTTGAAGGTGAGGATATTTACTCATCAAAGAAGACATTGCGAAGTGGTTGCGCTATGTAGTGAATTGGCAGAAATTGGATTTCATGGGCTGGCCATGGGTTCGAACCCCAATGGTTGGTGCGTACTGCTGAAGAGTTCCAAGCTAGGCAGATGAAACGCTCGCTGTCCAGTACTCCCAGATGGTCTTTCATTGATTCTCTAAATGATGTCAGCTCATGATGAAATTTCCCAACCAATCAAACAAAAAATCCCTACAAAACTAATACTTGACAATAGCCTTATTGAATGAAGATGCTGCGCTCTTTGGTCTGATAAATGTAAAACTGCGGTGAATTCAGAAATAATGGAGACTGAGACAACGTTCAAATATTAGAAAGAGGAAACACCAAGAATGCTAACCAGAGAATTTTTAGAAGCCTGCTATTCTATTGAATCATCATTTTATAGACACACTGACATAGACAAAATTTACACACAAAGGATCAAAGTTCAAGTCAAAGAAACAGTCAACACCAATACCAATACAAGTAGCCTAGAGGATGTGAAAACACACAAAAACAACCAATCACGCTCAAGGTCACCCACCAAGAGAGATGCCTAATTAACTCGCGGCGAAATTTAAAAACCTCACTTCAGCAAATTGAAGTATGCACTGAAGATGTTGCCTAGCAAGTAGGACAATGTTAGCTTGGCAAATAAACCATCCAGCTGGCTCAGAGAAAACAACTACATAAAAAAGAGGGAGGGGGTTAATTCGAAACAACTTCAACAAAGGACAGATGGATACGATCCAAGGCTGTATTTACAGTTAGACTTTAGTAAGGAAAAAAAGATTTTCTTGCGGTAGAGTTCTACCAGGTGACCAAGGCATCATTTCACTGGCATTAGTACAAACAGGGAGTGCGTCGGTGGCATAGCGGTTAGGACGCTCGCCGACCATGCACATGGTCCGGGGTTCGATCCCCGGCCGGCGCACTCCCTTACCTCGCTAAGCCAAAACTAGAAAGCTGCCGAAGAGGAAAGGTTGGGCATGAGGCTAGTCACCTCATCCTGTAAAAATAAACACTGCTGAAGAAACTGCAAGCCACTAGCTTGAAGCCCTATGTTCCACTGGGAATGTGAAGGAAAAAAACAGTACAGACGGGTAATGAATGGCCTTTTCGAAGGATCTTCTCCATGACACCATAGGATCCGTGACTGATTTGCAACTTCCCATTTTGGTTCCATTTGTACACCTGGCGTGGGATGCCGCTTGATATTCTTCTCAAAGTATATCCAGTTAACTTCAATCTTCCTCAGCATATTTGTTAGGTGACAGGTTTCCCAGTGGTTCGCTGAGAAATTTTCCCGTAGTTTATCCTTTTTTCCTGACCATATGACCGTCATTGAAGAGCGATGTGAGTGTTTGATCAAAGCCTACAGTAGCCTACTGGAAATGCCTTTGATGGTTCATCATATCTTCTGAGTATATAGAACCACTGATTAACTTGACACTTGTGTAAAAAAAATTTCAAAATCTTGTTCATTATCCTTCGTGTTATAGATCCCTCCAGTTAATTTCAGAGTAATAAACGCCAGTCTTGCTCTTTCAAGTGATCCTAGCCGGCTTTGACATCCTCATAGGTGTCGGCTTTAGCTGAAACGATTCTACTCTGAATTATAATTCTAAGCATACATTAAATCTATTTCTAGTTATTTGCCTTATAGCAAACAAGTGGCTAGTTCTTTTCATGTGAATATTTTTTTATCATGAATTAAGCATGAGAGAGAGAAAACACAACCTCGTCGTTTATTATTTTTGCTACTACTAATAATACTACAACTACTTGCCTCATTATTGTTGTCTTTGTTCCTTTGCAAACGTTACAAAACTTCCCTTGAAGTGTGTTAATGCGTCCTTATATATACATTCATGCTTACAAAACTCTTTAGAGAGCACTCTCATCTACACAAGATTACTTTTATTCATACAGCAATTACATGGTGTCCTAAATTGTACTGAGAAAATCAGTTAAACGTTTCTACCTGGGCACTTATGAGTGAGAAATATCTCCAATGTGAAGTGATAATAACGCAGAATAATTAAAACTGTTTAGTAGGATTTTAAAAAATTGGACTCTATTAGTTTCTGGTTAGTGCACGAACTGATATCAGTTATTGAAGCATTGAAGACCAGTACTGGAGTACTGTACTGCAAAGCCAAATGTTTCGTCAGTCTAGTTTCGGGACTCATCGGCAGTAAAGGTCGTAGACCAATCAACCACTGGGACCCAATTCGATCCACCGTGATTTCTATCTTGCCTTGTAACCGGTAGGTCCTGGGTTTGGAACTCACCGGGTGTTTACTTCTGACGAGTCCTGAACTAGGCTGACGAAACAGCTGGCTGTCCAGTACTCCAGTGCTACTTTTCAATGGTTCTCCAACTGATACCAATCCGTGGTCTGAAATGAAACAAATAGAATCCCTGCAAATTAATTCTTGAAAACACTATTAGTTTTTCGTATAAATTATCTTTGTCCTTTTCCTTTGATTCAGTTATACCGGACCGAATTGCTCGGTCTCGGTGTGTGATTGTTATTAAGATGTTATAATTCCTTTGGATTCCACACAGAACACAGGATTTCAAAATCAGACCTCCATTTCACCCTGTTCTCTGCAGTTAGTTTTGGTTGGCTCCGCTACTTCTCATCAGCCCTTATTTCCTCCTCATATGATCTCCTTTAAGTAAACCTGGGAACCACAACCAATTTATCGGTTTTCATTCGGCTTCAGTTTGAGATCCTTCTATGTCTGTGTTCACCTCACCTCAATTTCTTTGTGTTATGTTTGCTGGGCGAATGATTCTTGGTTGGTTAGTTGCCTGCTATAGTTGCTTGTTGTTTATTCTTTTCTTGAGGAGGGGGGTGTCTGGTTTAAAGTATGGAGTTAAACCAGCTGATGACCAAGTTTTCAGCAGCATGTTCAAAATGCTTTTTGTGACGTGCCAAGTTTGTGAACTATAAAGGCGCAATAACCTAACACTAGTGTTGAGAATCCGGATCTTACTCAGTAGATTTCCACACTGACTTCAGACTGATGAAAACCTGCCTTGCTTCTCCACTCCTGCCTTCGACATCCTCATCTTTGTCGTCTGTAGCTGAAATAGCTCTGTCCGTGAGAGGTAAATGAAGCAGACTACTTTCTTAAGATTCGTTCTCAAAGTCAATGAAGTTGAGGTAGAGAGTTGACGGCTATTCTATCCTCTGTTCGTTTCACGTGCTTTTCTTGTCATCAATTTATTACTTTTCGGGAGGACGTTTGCTCCCACAGTATCCTTTAGCCTCTCAAGTTTGATGCAGCCTAATAGTTTACCGAGATTATACAGGAGCGTGATTCCATGAAGGCTTATGCTGCAATTCTTTGAAAGTTTGACAGGGGAACTATTCCTACAGCCGGATAACACTTAGGCTTTTGAAACGATGATTTCTAGATTCCATTTTCACAGAGGACATCATCAATGAGTGCAGGAACAGATATGCTCAGTTGAGGAGTCCAAATATGACAAAATTTCTTGGATTCCACTGCTGGTCAACATCAACCAAATAAAAGCTACACTTGTTAAACTGATTGGAAAACTCTGGCTAATCCTTCTTCTTTGGACAATGGACATTACAACTTCGTTCCTGATATACTACTTATATCGGATTATAAGAAGCACTCACCACACTACTAAGTTGTAATGGACAAAAGAATATCGTGCATCAAGATCACTGTTATTATTACAGTCAATTGTAAGTTGTCAGTATAAATCTATCGTTACTGCTTTAGATTTAAGGGAACTACTACAAACAGTCTTCAGACAAAGACTCAGGACAGCGATGGAAGTGCTAGAACACAATACAAGCATATTATTCAATATTCGCTGCCATTTTCCATACTCTATTATCTTGTTAGACAGACATTTCCTTTTTCGCTTTCTGTCTAACTAGACGGATGACAAAAGTGGCAGAATAGTGGTTTAGCCAAGATTAGCGCAGTCTAGGCGTGGAAATATTAGCCAACGGTTTATTTTTATTCTCACTCCCATAGAATGTACAATTAGGCTTAATTTAATGGCTAAAACTAATAATGCTAGTAGAATATGTGGTACTATAAAAATACATAAACCAGGTGACCGTATACGGCCATTAGCACATTTCAGAAATACGCCAACATATGAATAATATCAAAACACTTAGCTCTGATACTATGTCTCATTAGAAATCATTCAAACTCCTCTAGGCTAACTAATTCATATGAAATGAAAAAGAAACTAAATGGCATTCAATTAGAGAATAATGAAAAAATGGTTAGTTTTGATATAACTGGTCTTTATACTAACATACCAATCAATACGGTCTTAGAAGCAGTTAAAAAAGGAACTAACTGCTGATCCTGAACTTACCTATAGGACGAAGCTGCCCATTGAGGAAATTATGTTAGGAATTCAGTTATTCCTCACACGTACTATCTTGAAATTCCAGGGAAAAATATATAAACAAACACACGGTGTAGAAATGGTATGAATCACCAATATCTCCTAACGTACCAGATATCTTTATGGATAGCAGCTGGGGAAATATTGCTCTTAATACATTTAATCCTACTCCAAAAATATGGTGAAGATATGTGGATGACATTTTCAAAGTGTTAGAAACGGAACATATCTCTCTATAGCTTCTTGACACATAGAAACTCACTAGTGAAGGGAATAAAATTCACATTTGAATTGGAAAATGAACAAGGAGAATTAGCTATAATGTTAGATTGTAAAATAAAACGAATAGAAGAAGGCAAACTGCACACTAGTGACGTTTATAAAAAGCCAACCCATTCTAATAGATATTTAGAGTATGAAGACAGGCTTAGTTAGGTGTCTAACAGACCGGGCAATAGCACTAAGTAGTACATCAAAAAACCTAAACGATGAAATAAAACAGATAGAAGAAGAATCGCTGATCTTAACTAACCAACTATCCTCTAAAATTCATTAGGAATATCAACAGAGACCAAAAGCAAAATAAAAATAACGGTGAAACTAGTAATGATAACATAAATAAGAGAGAATATAAAGCATCTAATGTTATACCATATAAGGAAAGGACATCTGAGACTCTACAAATGATTCTTTTAAAACAGGAATTAGGGTTGCATTTAAACCTACACGCTCACTCAGACAGGGACAAGCTGTGTAGGCTGAAGGATCCTGTTGGTTGACCCAAATAGACAAAATTAAAGAATTTATAAAATACTGGGGCCCAATCCAATGGTCCACGAATTCTAACTTCTGCCAATTCACGACATAGCGCGACCCCTAGCCAATGTCTTTGGCGAGTATTTGTCCTCACGCCCGACCTGCTGCACCCTACTGGTCACGACTTCTCACTAGAACCCCAGGTGACTACCTACCTGAATAGGGCAAGTCACTAGTGAGCATCTCATTGATATTCAAGTGTTGGTTTGTAGGGATTTGATTGGTTTCAGGATTTTCATCATGAGCTGACATCAGTTAGAGAACCATTGGAAAACCTGGGAGTACTGGACAGCTGTTTCGTCCTAGTTTGGGACTCTTCAGTAGTACGTACCCACCGGGATTTGAACCCAGGACCTTCTGGTTACAAGGCGAGCTCGTATACCATTAAGCCACTGGGACCCGATCCAATGGTCCATGAATTCTAACTTCTGCCAATTCACGACATAGCGTGACCATTTCGCAATGTCCCTACAAACCAACACTTGAATTTATAAAATACCCTGCAGTGACTGTGAGTGAGGTCAGCTACATAGGTCAGACTAACAGATCAGGAGTAGTCAGATTATCAGGACAAAAGAATTTAGCTGAGGTTAGAATGATTGATCCCACGACGATAAGTAATTTAGAAAGAAAGGTCAGCAGCAATCGCATTGCATGCATCAACACACAACCACACAATAGGGTGGGAGAGGGTTCAAATTCTAAGAAGTAATATAGGTAGGTAAAGAGAGCGAGAGAGATTGATTACTGAATCCTGCCCGGTTCATCCAGTGAATCTACACCCAACACATGCGCAATAGAAGTGACTCAACGCAAATACCAGAGATATGGAAGATATTATTACTACCAGTCAGTCAAATCAGAGCAGGATAATAAATAATCTTAAAATTCTATTTCAGTTCAATTCACATACATCATAACATTCTATCAAGTTACTTATTTTGACTATAAAAACGCTCGTCTTATTTCCCATCTGATTGTATTTGGTTGATAACACTCATATTATTATTTCTGAATGTACATTATCCTACATTGAGTTTATTCAAATGTCGAATCATCAATTCCACACATGTATATAAATGAAGCAAGAAAGTTGTGTGAGTGAGTGAGTGACTTGATATGATTATGAGCAGTAATAATTTGTGCTGGAAACGCGTGGTCATCAGTTAATATTACTGTACAACAACACTGTGTGATTTTATCAGAATAAAATCTTATCCATAATGGAATTATACTCTACCACAGTGCCCAGTTTTTATACCTATAAAGAATCTTTGGATAGAATAAAGTGCAGACCAAGAGATAGGTATACATTTAAGTTTTCTTCTAAACATATAGTGTTCACTGGAAGAGCAAGTGATCAAGAAGCTGGATGTCATGAATTAACGTTACCACCTTTCAGGAGTTTTCTGAATACTTAGCAGATTGTAATCTAATAAAGGGTTGAATGCTAGTTTTATTTTATTTTTTTGAGTATAGCTTGATTCCACACCGTACTTTTGGTACATGCATGGAATTTTCAGTATGTGATACCGTTAGCCCAAATTTTGTAGGCTGACCATTGATATCAGATGTGCGTTGGCAGGGGATCGAACCCTAGACCATGTGCATAGTCAGCGAGAGTCCTAACCTCCGTGTCACCGACGCACAAAAGACTACGAATTGCATAGTTCGAGTTGGAAATTCACAGCAGAGTCATTTGGAAAGCTAGAAAATTGACACTTTAGTATTTGGCCTTCTTGACCCCAGTAATAATAATAAAGAAATTAAACAACTTAATAAGTTGGTAAGTGTACCATTTGCAAGTAGGGTAGTCAGA